>SKCR01008012.1:0-23905 GCA_019454045.1 Zanthoxylum bungeanum | reverse complement strand
CCGATATACTGCAAGGGATAATGACACACATAATCATCAATGCAATGTAAACGGACATAAAAAAATATAACCATGCATATACAGATAATTATCAACATGAACAAACATAAACAAAATAAAGGCGAAATAATAAAATAACAATAAAAGTGAATAAATAGATAAAAATAAATAACGAAATGCCAAAGAAGAAATATGACCAGAGATTTGGCCATTCTTTTGATGTAGGGCTTCACATACCCGGTTGTACGTATTTCACATCTAGCCATGCATGCAGCGTCCAGGACTATAAAAATTAATATGGTAAGGGTGCCCTCGGGTCTTACCTTTTAAGTTGCTTTCTCGGAAGTGCATTAGGCTGTCGCCGGAAGGATCAAAGCTTGGTTTCAAGGTTTGGTTCACTGTTTCTAGTTGCTGGTTCATTGTTTCATGTTGCTCTTTGTGCTGCTGGTTGCTGTTTCACTGTTTCTCTTTACTGTTTGCTGGTTTCCGCTGATGTCACTGTTTCTGCTTCTGGTTCACGGTTTCTGCTTGCTTCTTTTTGCTGATGTCGCTATTTCTACTTCTGGTTCACGGTTTCTACTTGCTTCATTTCGTTGATGTCGCTATTTCTGCTTCTGGTTCATGTCCAGGTCTGTCTTTCACATTCTCTTGTTGTTTCTTTCTGTTTTTTCCTTTCTATTTTTCTCTCGGTTTTCTTGTTGTTTTTTTTTGTTTCGGTCCTCTTCTTTTTTTCTCTCTCTCGACCCTTTTATCTTTTTTTCTCATTTTTTTCTTTTTGTGGTCCCCCCAAAGAAGAAGAAGATAACTTCTCTTTTGATGATGATTTGGTCCCTTTTATAATTATTTGAAGGGATCTCCAAATAGGGAAACAAATCATGTTTATTTGGGAAATATAGTATCAAATTATTTTGGGAATAAAATCTTATAAATTTGGTGGTGAGGAGATCTCAAATCTTGTTAAATTGGTAAGGATGGGATCCCAAAAATCTCATTAAATTGGAAAGTGTTGAAGCTCTCATAACTAATGAGATTTTGTCATATTTGGGAAGATTATGTCTGGGCTGCATGGCTGCATGGCTGCATGGGCCGATTGCAAGGGCTGCATGGGCCGATTGTATAGGCAGATGCTTATACGAGGCTAAGGTTTGAAGCAGAGGCTGACTGAGCGAATCCGAGGCTGACTAGTGAGTTTGAATCCGATGAGGTGCTAATTTTAGATGTTTTCCTCCCTTCCGGCATTCTTTTTTCCTAACTTCCGCAAATTTTCAGGTAGTGCCACCATATGAGGCTGATCATCGGGCTCATGTAAAAAATACAATGTCTACAGTCACACCCACTTTGATGGGGCTTGTGCAGTGTGTGATAGTGACAACCTTATTAAAGTCATGTATGCATTTTTACTTACCTGACTCATCCTCATTCACGAGGCTCTTTGCTCGTCCTCATTCCCGAGGTTGTTCTCCACTCTTAGAGTTCTTCACCATTCTTGGAGTTGCTCGTCCTCATTCTCGAGGTTCCTCTCCATTCTTGGAGCTATTCGTCCTCATTCCCGAGGTTCCTCTCCATTCTTGGAGCTGCTCGTCCTCATTCTCGAGGTTCCTCTCCATTCTTGGAACTGTTCATCCTCATTCCCGAGGTTCCTCTCAATTCTTGGAGTTCTTCTCCATTCTTGGAGATGCTCATCCTCATTCTTGAGGTTCCTCTCCATTCTTGGAGTTCTTCTCCATTCTTGGAGTTGTTCGTCCTCATTCCCGAGGTTCCTCTCCATTCTTGGATTTGCTTGTCCTCGCCGCCTTTTCTTTTTATTTAAAGCATGCGAACATAAAACAAAAATTATGTGTATGCGATATGTGTGCATGTATGCATGGATGCATTCCCTAATCTGATGGGGTTTCTTTGTCCTATTAGCTTGATGTCATCTTTGGTTAGGCATTCCTTGCGCTAGAGGGTTTTTTTACCCCTTTAGGAATCCTTTTGGCCTTTGGTGCTCTTTACCTATAAAATATTTTGGTCACCCCCTTAGCATGCTTACACTTTCCTTCTTCCTATTCTCCTCCGGTGATTGCTCAGTTCTCTTTGGTCCCATGGCTCAAGATCCCATTGTGTCCTTCATTCACGGGGTGGTTGACTGGTCATCCCCAGACCTGGCTCAGCTTTCTGCTCTCCGCTACCTGCACCGCGTCAAGGTGGATTATGCCTTTTTGAAAGCAGGCTTATCCCTTCGGGATACTGAAAATTTTGTCTTTCGATTACTAGATTTCAAAATATGCCCTCGCCCTGAGGAGTTTGCTGTTATTCTCAGCTTGTATTTTTCTCCTACTACCCTTCCGGCGATGCCGCGTTTCCAATGTCAATACCCTCAGGAAGCCTCTGAAGCTTTCCTTTGTCTATTGAGTTACAGGTCCTTTTACGTGTATCTTCCAGGTTGGAGGTAGGGTCTTATCTCTGAAAGAGTGCAGTCTTATTTTGTATCTTGGCCTAATACCTCTTAGTGGGTTGTGATAGTACGCGAGGCGACTATCATTTATTGCACATCATCATGGGAATCCGATGTGGTCATGATCCCTCCCTCGTTATCTTAGCTGAGAAGCTTCATGGTTTAGAGAGGATAAAGCACCATCATGTAAGCTGGTTTATCGGGAGTCCCCTTGTTTTGCAGGTTCTTTCTATCTATCATTTCAGAATTTCAACTTAGCGGATTGCTTTATCTTGCCTGGGTCGCCTTTTCTGGTTTTCAATTCAGCGAGCTAAATTTTATTTTTTTTGAAATCTGGTTGCAAGAAAATTTAAAACTTATTGTTCCTCCTCCGACTACTGTCTTTATTTCATATGGCCCTCGTCACTACCTTGCTCGGGCCTTAATGAAGAAAAACCTTCCTTATGCGGAATGTCCTGAGTGGCTGCTACACCTTACTACCGCAAGCATCACGTGGATATATCTTTGGTGGCGTCTTAGTCATGTCACCATGGATTTCCTCGGGCACTGCGTACCCATTCCCAGTCTACACTCCAGCTCGTTCTATCTTCCCACCAGGGTTATTCGACAATATGGGTATCTCCATCACCCTGTCCCTGGACAGCGTACTTTCCAAAGTGGGCCCATGTCTCGCCGCCTCTTGGACCATTTCCAGACCAAATGGTCTCAGCATTGAACGTGGTCTGTCACTGCCCTGGGGCCTCCCAATGCTCCTTCTCCTATATCTCCTGACTTTGGCCCAGCATCTAAGAAACAAATACGTGATTTGTAATTACTTTACTCTAATCTTTTTCGGTTAGCAGGGATTTATGCAATCTATAAACATCTTGAACATTTGTTTTAATAAAGGCATTTGCATTATTTCTTAGTACATATATAGGATATAATGAACCGCATTGCAAGGATGCCTTTGTCGCTAACTGTTCCTCACAGATTTTATAATTAACCATTTTTCTTGCTCACTCATGCTCTATATTTTGCTTGGGCTGTCCTTTGTTGATTTTCAACCCAACAAGCTTTTCAATCTCTGTATTTTTTATGCAAAATATTATTTCAGTCTATCCACATTGATGGGCTCGGTGAACTCATTCCCTTCCAAATCTGACAGTCTCACTGCCCTATTCCCCATCACCATTTTGACTAGGTATGGCCCTTCCCAATTGGGCCTGAAATTTCCTCTTGGGTCCATTATCAGTGGCTTCGACTGCTTGAGCACTAGATCACATTCCCTGATCTTGGTGGGATGCACCTTCTTGTTGAACGCCCGGGCCAATCTTTTCTAGTATAGCTACATGTGGTATAAGGCCTTTATCCTTTTTCTCATCCAGTAGTGCTAGCTGTTCAAACCTCTGCGAGACCCATTCCTACTCAGGAAATCATGCCTCTGCTAGTACCCGCATTGACTGTATCTCTATTTCCACTGGTGACACTACCTCCATCCCGTAAACCAAAGTATAGGGTGTGGCTCCCGTTTTCGTTCTCACCGAAGTTCTATACCCCTATAGGGCATACATCACTTTGTCAGCCCAGTCTTTATAACTTTCCATCATCTTAGCTAGTATTTTCTTTATGGTTTTGTTGGCCACCTCCACCGCCCTATTTGCCTGTGGCCTGTAAGGTAATGATTTGTGATGCCTTATCTCGTACTTCTGCAACATCGCCTTTGTTTCTCCCTGAAATTGGACTTCATTGTCCGTCATTATATGATGTGGCATTCCATATCGACATACTATATTACTGGCTATGAACTTCGCCATCTACTTTTCCGTAACATTACGGAATGACACGGCTAACACCCATTTCGAAAAATAGTCTACCGCTACTACTATGAATCGGTGTCTATTTGATGCATGTGGCCTGATTTCTCCAATCATGTCAATACCCCACGCTGAGAAAGGCCATGGTTCTGATAGTTCGTGCAATTCCGTAGGCTGTAGATGGTTCAAGTTGCCGTGTGTCTGGCAATCGTGACAGTGCTTCACTAGCTTTGCGTAGTCAGCTTTCATGGTCGACCAGTAAAATCCTTGTCTCACAATCTTACGAGACAAATTCAATCCATTCATGTGCGGTCTACATACTCCAGTGTGCACCACTTCCATCACCTTCTGAGCCTCTTCTTCTCCTAAACATTTCAGCTGGACATTGTTGGCTTGTCTCTTGTACAGCTCTCCCCTTAAACTCACATATTGGGAAGCCGATTTTTGAATGGATATTTTGTCTTTCTTGCCGGATCCTTCTGGGAATTCCCCACGTTCTAGATACTGTAGAATGTTGTAATACCATGGCTTCCTATTGTCGGCTTCTACTTTTAAGATTCTCCATATCTCATAACTGGGTCTGCGAGCTGTTGTTAGCACAAGGGGTCTCATTACCAGTTTTTCTGGGTTTTCCCAAGTTGCAGCTAGGGTGGCTAGTGCATTGCCATTTGGTTATCTTCTCGTGGCAAGTGCTGGAATTTACAGTCAGGGATAGCCTGTGCCAACTTCCTGAGATGGAGTAGGTAGGGTCACAACCAGTCTTCCTTCAATTACCATTCCCCTCACATCTGTCGAACTACCAACATCGAGTCTCCATAAACTTCTATGTCCCTAGCTCCTAGGGCTATTAGTGCTTTTAGTCGAAAGACACATGCTTCTTATTCGGCCATGTTGTTGGTTACTCTAAACATCAATCTTTTAGCCATAGGTATGGTTTTTCCTTCGGTGGTTACTATCACAATTCATATTCCAGCTCCTTTGTAATTCACCGCCCTGTCGAAATACATTTTCCACCCCTGGACCGTTATGGCTTGAACCTCCTCATCTGGGAATTTGAACTTATATTGATCTCCTTCTATGGGTTGTAATGCCAAGAATTTCGCTACGACTCGTATTTTGATTACCTTAGAGGTGAGGTATTCTATATCAAACTTCGTCAGCAACACCAACCATCTACCCAACTTCCCCACCAGTTAAGGTACTGACTGTAAATATTTTAGGGGATTCTCCTTTGCTACCACTTGTATCTTATAGGATTGGAAGTAATGATGCAACTTTCAGAAAGCCATATCACCGCCGAACATATTTTTTCCACCTCTTGATAGCGGGCTTATACGGAAGCATATTCTTACTGATATAATAGACTGCATGTTCCACACCTCTGTCTCATCTGCCTGTACAATCATCGCCCCCATCACTTCGAGTTTAATGGCCAAATACAACACCAAGGGTTTGCCCGGCCTTGGAGTTTTCAGGACGGGCGGTTTAACCATGTATTATTTGATTTTGTCAAAAGCTTATTGACATTGCCTATTCCACTCCACATGCTGGTACTTCCTTAATAGCTTGAAGATGGCTCACATACTAATGTTAACTTGACAATGAATCGACTGATATACTGGATTTTCCCGAGAAAAGCTCTAACTTCCTTTCCTGTCTTCGGTGTGGGCATCTCGGTAATTGCCTTGATCTTTTCAGGTCCACTTCTATCCCTCTCATTCCTACCGTATGCCCCAAAAACTTCCCGGATGTTACCCCAAACACATATTTCTTGAGGTTGAGTCGGTGGTTGTACTTATCAAATCTTTGAAGGAATTTCTCTAGCGCTTCTATATGTCCGGCCCTCGTCTCTGATTTAACCATCATGTCATCCACGTATACCTCAATCTCCTTATGCATCAAGTCGTGGAATAATGTAGTGACCATTCGTTGATAAGGGGCTCCCGCATTCTTATGTCCAAAAAACATGACCTTGTAACAACATGTACCCCATTCAGTTACGAAGGCAGTTTTATGTTGTCTTCTTCGGCCATGAAGACCTGGTATATCCTAAGAATCCATAGCAGATAATGCCACTCTATTGACCAACACGTCTATATGGGGTAGGGGAAAATCATCCTTTGGGTAAGCTTTATTGAGGTCCCTATAATCCATGCATATTCTGACCTTTCCATCCTTCTTCGGTACCGGCACAATGTTGGCTAACCACTCGGGGTAATTCACCATCTCTAAGAACCCCACATCTATCTGCTTCTTGACTTCTTCCCTAACCTTTTCGGCTCATTCTAGCCTCATTCTTCGGAGCTTCTATTTTACCGGTCTCATGTTCGGATAAGTTGGTATCATCTGCTGGGAAATACCTATGTCCACTCCTAGCATGTCTTCATAGGACTAGGAGAATACTTTTTCATATTTTATTAATGTTCTCTCTAATACTTTCTTCTCATCAAAGGTAACCTCACTTGCAATTGAAATTTGCTTGGGGTTTTCACATGTACCAAGATTAAATGCATTCGTCTTTGTTGATTTAATGTCGAATATGCTCATGTCATGCATGTTCTGAAGCAGACTAACAGGAAAATACCCGAACAAGTAAGCAAAATCAATGTATTTATTATTAATAAATGCAGGATTACAATCAAATAAGTCAGGAAAATAAACATCTTCGTAATTTGCAATCTTGTCTCCTTCTGTCTTCTTACTTTCTTCGAGCGTCAGATTCTCCAATTGCAGTAGTTCTTCTTCCCATTTATTTTCCTCTTTTGCAACTTTCTATGTCTGTGGTTCTTTGCCTTTCATATCCTTGAAGATTTCGAATCCAGGTACTATGATCCCATTAACTTCTACGGGTTCAGGTTCTTCTTGATATCATGTGGCTTTCACAAAGTATTCCATCAGTTTCATCCTTTTTTTCTTATTCTTCGGCTCATTCCCATCGGATTCATACCTCAATCCTCTCTTAGTGGTCTGTCCCTTGAAATCTGGTAGTGCTCTTATTCCCTGGCCTTTAACACTCAAACTTGTGTCCGGCTCAAATTTCATTCTTTCCATGATTCTCGCCACTTTAGGGTCCACCCATTCTTCAAAGTTTGCCGCCACTTGGAACCTTGTGAATGGCTATATGTCTAAGGCAGCCATAACATTGTCTACTTCAGCTCTAATGGTGAAGACTTCCTCTCCATGTGGGAACCTAATAACCTGGTCCAAAGTGGATGACACACCCCTAAGTCTATGAAACCATGGCCTCCCCAATAACAGAGCAAATGTAGCTGGGATATCAACCACTGTGAACTCCACCTCGTCTTCTATCAGGCCCATTTTGACTACTGTGATGAAAGTACCTTCGACTCCACATCTTCTATCGTCATATGCATTGATAGTCATGTTGGAGGGGCTTAAATCTGTTGTCCGCCTACCCAACCTTGATAGAATCTTTAAAAGGCACACATTGATAGATGAGCCATCATCCACCATCACACAAGATTTCTTCTTGCCTCTTACTTCCGCTTTTATGAATAGCGGCTTGTTTTGATTCATCCCCTCTATCATAAGTTATTCTTCAAGAGAATGTTATCATCTGCCTTCCCTCTTTCTGTACCGACCCTATGAACATTGTCAGGTTTGCATCTTCAGGTACCATTATCTTGCTTAGAGCTTCTACCATGGCACGCATGTGCTCTTGAGAGGCGCATAATAACTCACATATGCTCAATTGTGCCTGTGTCTTCTTCAATTGAAGTAACACAGTATCCCCATCGGTGTTATCCGTATTCTACGTCACCTCTTAGCCTTCTTTTAGCACTTCTTTGCCTTTCTTCATTACATCACTGTAAAAACGTCCGATGTGAGTCATCCTATTTACCTCATCTTCGTAACTGCTCGAGAAGTTTTCCCAGAAGTCTCTCCCTAGCTCTGTTTCATCTTCACTGCTTTTATCCCATATCCCCATGTAAGAAGCTTGGTGGTTGAGAATTTGGAGGACAAAGCTTTCGGGTAGGCCAGAGTTGATCATGTAGGTGGGTGGTGGAATTAAGTGGTAGTTGGGTAGAGGGTTTCTGTGTGTGTTGGGTTGTTCTTTTTCCGGGTCGGATATCTTATGGGTGTCAATGAGGTCTTGGATCTCATGACTAAGGCGGGTGTAGTTGTCAATTTCGTGGCCTTTTTGCTGATGGAAGTGAGAGTATAGGTTTAGGTCGAGGTGGCATGGTACAAAGTTTGGATGTGGTTTAGGTTCTAAGGGTTTTGGAGTTCTTGCCTCTTCAGCTTTTCAAACACCTTTGACAAAGGTCTACCAAAATTAGAGAATCGCCGGTTTCTGATGGCGACGACCTCAACAAGAGTGAGCTTGGTCCCTGAAGGCCCCCCAATGGTCTTTCTATTATGGCCGTAAAACTTTTTGTTCTCGACTTCCTCGTCCTCGATATCCATGACAGTTTCTCTTAACGATCCAAAGTCACTAATCATTGAGGTCATCCTTCTTAGCTTATTTTAAATATAGGGCTTGGCGCCCTTAATGATCATCTTAATCTGGTCCTTCTCCGAGGGCCGTGTCTGCATCTTTAAGAGCTGGCTTCTCCAACGATCCACATAATCTTTGAAGGTCTCTTCTAGCTTCTGTTTGGTGTTTTCTAGGTCACGGAGTGACAGGCGTAATCACATGCATCTAATGGAAGCGCACGTATCGTTCAAGTAGTATAAAAAGTATCGATCCCACGAGGACTTAAAACCTAAGCTATTAATTTATGAAGTCAAATTTTTACAAGTATCTAATGGATTGATTGTTTGATTGGGTGGTGACTTTAAAATTAAAACAAGTAAAAGAAATAACGCGAAAGTAGATTGAGGAAAATTCAATATTAATAAACTATCCAGGGTTTTGAATCTTTCCAATATCTTTTAAAGATGAAGTGGTTATTTCATGTTTGTGTAATATATTGGTTTACTAACCTGGAACACGAACTTCTACAAAAGCCTATGTCGATGGTCAGATGCAAATACCAGTGTAACCCAATTAAATCATATGTCTATGTCAACTAAGTTACCTGAATTCATTAAGATTAAGTTCCAATTATGGCTACCCCCGCCCAACAGGTATATGTCTATCCTGTAAGGAAATATATTAAAGGGCTATCTATCCTCAAGGAAGATCGTGGGCTATTAAGTCTAAGGCTGAAACCTAAAATTCCTTTGTCAAGTTTATTTTAAGTTTACCAAATCAATCTTATTAATGGCCAGTTAACAAGAAGCATTAAGCTTAAGACTTAATAAAAAAAACCTTTATATTACCCAAACTATAAGATAACCCCATATAAACTGGTGATATTGGAATTCATTACAACCCTAGATAACAGACTTAGTTACGACACATATATAAGGCTAGTAAAAGCTTAAGTAAAATAAAAGACATAAAGTAAATGCTGAAATTAAATAAAGTAAATGCTGGAATTAAAAATGTAAGAAAACAATAAAAAAATGCTTAGGTTAAATGATCCACTTTTATCACTACTATTTTAAATTTCTCCCTTATTATAATATATAACTTTGCTTGATAATTACCAACCAGCCGTATAAGCGGTAACCTGATTAAGTCAAATTTATAATTAATTACCAATCTACCATATAGGCGGTATCCAAACATAGTCAGGTTAAAACCAATTTATAAATTAAGTCCAACCGACCATAAGGCGGTATCCTCATTAAGTCAGGTTTTAAATAGTTTATATATTAAAATTTATGGAGATTAATCTAAATATTAGTAATAAAAGCTTTTACCTCTTACCCCAGCATCGGGAGTTACCTCCTCATTACTAAAAAGTAAGAACTGAAAAAGTAAAGAAAGAAAAATATTGTTCGTAAAAGTAAATAAAATTAATTACTGAAATGAAAATAAACAAACAAGATACAATCTTCTCAATATTCTTAAGTATGAATTCAATTCTGAAATTTCAGCCTCTATTTATAGGAAAACATTGGCTCCCGCATCGCGACGCGTAAAGTGTACTTGCGTCGCAATGCTTCGTAGATCTTGGACACGTGGCATGACTTTTTCTGTAGATGATGACATGTGGTAAGGCTCAATTATTATCTCCATAATTATGCTGACATGGCGCTGACTGAATTATTGTGGTGACATCATTGATGATGTTGCAATGATGATTGTCGACAGTATGTGATGGTGACACGTGTCTGGCGCACGTTGGCATGATTTGCTGTGATGTTGACATGTGGCAGACGCATGTTAGCAGATTCGACGCACGTTAACAGACGACACATTTTAGTAAAACTTCTCTGATTGCTCCACGTGTCCGGCACATGTTAGCAGTCTCGGAGCACGTTAGCGGTCACGACGCCCAAATGACATTTTTGCCCTTTTTGTTCTTTTTTGACTGTTTTGGCCCTGATTTGATTCCAGAGAGTCCCAAAACTTTATTTATCTACAAAATAACAAAAAACACATCAAAATATTCACAAAACTCAAGAAACTATACAAAATATTAGGTCAAATGAGTGGTAAATAGTTATACATTTACCAATCATCATACCCCCAAGCATAACATTTTGCTAGTCCTCGAGCAAAACAACAAGATAAAATAACATAAACATCTTTAAAATACAATTAAGCTAAGCCACTTTCGTAGGGATCACGGTTGAATTTAGCTTATGCAACAAGCCTTTAAACCCATAGGTGTCCCTAGTGGACGAGTTGTAGTCTCATTAAGGATTACAGTGACGATACCCACAAACGTCAATATTAAAACTAATGCACATAAAAGAAAAAAGACAAGAGAAAAGAGAATAAACAAGTTAGTGACTAAACATGTGAAACTTCTTATCCATGTTAAGAGTTGTTCTTTCTTTCTAAATTACTGAATAAGTAAATTCTCTGATTATTTTTACCATTCTCCATATACACAGCCAACAAAATATTAATCAACTCATTTTTGCCCATAATAGTCACAAGTGTAGTTGAGAAGAGAGTAATATTTTTGTCCTAAAGTTATATCAGAATTCACACATTTTTTAAGCAATGGAATATTTTTCAGATTTTTTATATATACATGTAGCAAGCTTTGAGCCAGTGACTCCCAAACCAGTTGGCTTTAGGGCACCAGGTGTTAAGACACCCCTACAGACTTAATAACTCGGATTTCAGATATATATATTTTTTACAACATCTTTGATCCATGTAGCAAGCTTTGGGCCAGTGGCTCCCAAACCAGTTGGTTTTAGGGCACTAGGTGTTAAAACACCCCTACAGACTTAATAACTCGGATCTCAGACATTTTTTTTTATCCCATCGCTTTTTTAGATGCTTCCTCCAATTAAACTAGAGCACTGAATATTACAAACTTGTCAATTACAACTCATGTTCGTATGTTACCATGTATGTTGATAATACTTGTCAACTGAGCATATAAAGAGCCATTTTAGTCAGTTTTATGGAGAATTCACAAATTAAATAATTCAAAAGGAAATAAACAAAAATTAACTTGTTACGAAATAGGATTGAAATACGTCACAGGAGTGGAAAATCCTTACACAGCTATCTCATACCAATTTCACCTGATTAATCAAGTTATAAAAACATAAAATACAAAATATTTTTATAATTTTTTGTAAAATTTTTTTAATTGTTTTTGAATATTTTCGAAATTTTTGACTAAAAACCAAATAAAAATAACATAATAAAAAAATAAGATACTAGTCAACTATTCCTCTCCCTCAAACCTAAATGAGATATTGTCGCCAATGTCTTAAAAAGTAGAAGAATAGTTTAGAAACAATACCTGGTTAGATGAAATTCTACATCTAAAATGAAAATTAAAGGTTAAGATCCAGATTTATCCGACGCTTCTTACCATAATCATTATTGGACCAATTCATCTTGGAAAGGATTGGGTCATTTTGTGGTTCAAAGGCTAAGATTTGGTCAATTAAATCTAGGGCAGTTCTGGCAGTGAAGAAAAGTTCTTTTACAGGTTTTGTCACGAATCCAATTCTCCGAGCATCATCAAGAAACACACAAAGAAAATCATAAAATCCATCAACATTGAACAGTCCAACCGGTTTCTGTTGTATGTTCAAGTTTGCCCAAGATAATACTGTAAAGATTTCCTCCATCGTACCCAAGCCACCTGGCAAAGCAATAAAAGTGTCAGAACGATTAATCATTTCTACCAGTCGTTCAGACATACCTGGCACGATCAGTTCTTCTCTGTTTGATGGTCCTATAAGATTAGCATCTGCCAAGGGTTTTGGGATGATTCCCAAGACTTGACTGCCCCATTCATGTACAGCCTTTGAAACAATCCCCATTAGTCTAAGATTGTCGCCGCCATATACTAAGTGCACATTCCTCTCAGCTATGACTCTTCCCAATTCTTGTGCTGCTCCAACGTATTATGGCTTAGAACCAACACTAGTACCGCAAAATACACAAATGTTTACAACTCGTCTTCTTGAAGTAGCTTCCATTTTTATTGTATTTCTTTCTCAAATCTGGATGCCTTCAAGAGTGCAATGATGAGTTGAATTTATAACACCTGAAAAAAAGGGTGAGTAATAATAGCACTAGTACCTGCCAAATGACAATTATTAGATAAAAAGTAAAATAAATCGTGAAAGGTCAAAAGGACTGGATCCTGTCGGAGAAAATAAAAGAAAATAACAAATCAAATCACAATTATTAGATATATACAAAGAGAAAATAATATGTACATGAAGTAACGGCTTGATTGACATCTATGCGTCAGAGACAAACTTCCCATCCAATTTTCTTATAAATTAGCAAACAGGGTCATTTAGAGTCAAATTCATTAGACTTAATTATTGTCTTTCTTTTTGGAATTGTGTGTATAACATATGAATTGCGTGATGCACATATCCACTGGAATACGCCTCAAGAGTCTTAGATATGTCATCCAAATACTCCTTACTCAAGTCATCCCTAATGAATTTAATTTTATCTTCACTGTTATCAGACACCATTCCTAAAGAACGACAATGAGTATTACATGTCATACGATCAAATTTATAGCAAACACCTATTCTCTTAGCTCTTCTCATTTTAGCATAAGTGCTTCTTCCTAAACCAGGCAGATATGATACAAAATAGTTAGAGGACTCACCTGGCAATCAGACTCGTGCTTCAATAATCCAACGAATGTCATTAGGAATACCTTTGATCATCGGTAGTCTCATCCGTTCCAAGCGAGCTTTGTAGACTTTCATCAGAGACTTCTGAGGGAGAGAATGAAATTGCTTGTGAAGATTTGCGAGAGCGTCTTTCATCCTGAAATGTGACTTTACCTACACAAATTAAACACACAAAAATTAAACACACCAAATCTTAATATATACACAAATCGCATGGGTTGCCTCCCTACTAGCGCTAAGTTTAAAGTCGTTAGCTAGACATGACTACCCGAACATTGGGCTGGATCTGAAAGTGTGACACTTTATTTTTATCGCTCAAATGATTCCCCCAGTAGTGCTTGACACACTGACTATTAACTTTAATTGTTTCATTGGTGTTGGGATCAAGTAACTCGATAGCTCCATATAGTAAAACCTGAGTGATCACAAATGGACCTGACCACATTGATTTCAACTTTCCAGGGAAAAGTTTCAACCTTGAATTGTATAACAACACCTGGTGCCTTGGTTCCAATTGTATGCGCACTATTTTTCGATCATGCCATTTCTTGGTCTTTTCTTTGTATAGTCCGACACTCTCATAAGCTTGTAGGTGAAATTACTCCAATTCATTCAGTTGGTGGAGTCGATTTTCTCCTGCTGTTTGTGGATAAAGATTTAACTTCTTCAGTGCCCAGTATGCCTTGTGTTCAAGCTCCACTGGCAGATGGCATGCTTTCCCAAACACCATTCTATATGGGGACATACCAATGGGTGTTTTGTAAGTTATCTGGTAAGCCCATAATGCGTCATCCAGTTTTGTAGACCAGTCTCCCATTGTTGATCCAGCGGTTATTTCCAAGATTCTTTTGATCTCCTTGTTTGAAAATTCCAACTTGTCCATTTGACTGTGGATGGTATGCAGTGGAAACTTTATGAGTAACTCCGTATTTGGATAGGAGTGCATCGAAGTATCTGTTGCGGAAATGTGTGCCACCATCACTGATAATCGTCCGAGGTGTTCCAAAGCGAGTGAAGATATTCTTTTTAAAGAATTTAATCACCACTTTTCAATCATTGGATGGCAGTGCAAAACATATTTAAAGACGTAGTCTACTGCAACTAGTATATACAGGTTTCCGAATGATGGAACAAAGGGTCCCATAAAATCAATACCACATATATCAAATATCTCAACTTCCAGAATATTTTGCGAAGGTCCCTCATTTCGCCTTGAAATATTTCCCGTTCTTTGGCACCTGTCACATTATAGAGCAAATAAGTAAGCATTTTTAAAAGAGTGGGCCAGAACAAACCTGATTGTAGGACTTTGGCTGCAGTTTTATTCCCACTGAAGTGTCCATCGTATGGTGATGAATGATAATGCTGGAGGAAACTATTGACCTCCTCCTGTGGAACACAACATCTCAGTAATTGATTAGCACAATGTTTGAACAAATATGGCTCATCTCAGACATAATGCTTGACTTATTTGAAAATTTTGTTCTGTTGCTGAGTTGTCTATTCCAACGGCCATTTTCCCGATACTATGTAGTTGATATAGTCAGCATACCAAGGCATATCATGCTGTTTCATGCAAATAATTGTTCATCTGGAAAATTTCCTTTGATTGTCAGTTCTTTGCCAGCTGTTTCTCCATTATCGAGCCTCGATAAGTGATCTGCCACTTGGTTTTCTATTCCTTTCCTATCTTGGATCTCCACGTCAAACTCTTGCGAATGAAGTATCCAACGGATCAATCTGGGCTTGGCATCTTTCTTTGCGATCAGGTATTTCATTGCTGAAGGATCTGTGTAGACCACCACTTTGGGACCCAGCAGATAAGAGCGGAATTTATCAAAAACGAACACAACTGCAAGCAACTCTTTTTCAGTGGTTGTGTAGTTGAGTTGAGCTTCATTCAGAGTTCTATCGGAGTAGTAAATGGTATGGAAAACTTTTGCTTTGTGTTGTCCCAAAACTGCACAACAGCAAAATCACTAGCATCGCACATCACTTCAAATGGAAGGGTACAGTCCAGTGCTACAATGATGGGAGCAGAGACCAGCTTCTGTTTCAAGATCTCAAAATCTTTGTGGCATTCGTTGGTGATGTTGAAAGGCATATATTTCTCCAGAAGATTGCTGTAGGAACTGTATTTTTGTATATAAGTCCCGATGATGAGTCTCTTATGGAGACACTACCTCTTTAGATTGTGGAAGCCGCAGGAAACGGACGTCGGAAGGGAAAAGTCAAGAATTGACATCATTATTGGATTTAACTTGTTGGATTAGCTTCAGGTTCGCTTGTTGGACCTCCGTTTCAAAGCACACCCTTAGCCCAAAACCTCACAAGATACACACCAAGCCCATACCCCACTAAACCAAACATCCAAGCCCACCAAATGGACCAAAGTCACGCCCAAACAAGACCCAAAGTCATGCCAACACCTCACTAAATAACAAAAATCACATTAAACACATGCATAAATCAAGCCAAATCCACTTCCTAAATTAAATAAATCCCATGGATCCCTTGCCTAAATAAACCAAATCATATCCTTAACTAAAGAAGAATAAATCAAATCACTTCCCTAATTAAAAGATTTCCTTATCCCAAACTAATTTAAAAAGATATCCCATTAAGGCACAAAGCCTTCTCCTTCTCAAACAAGGTAAACCCCACCCCTTTTGCCTATAAAACGCACCTTTCACCACACATCTAAACCCTAGAGCTCATACACACAATATTCTTACAAGAAACAATCACAGCACATTCACGTAAATCACAAGAAATTCTCCCCTTCATTGCACGCATACACTCCCCATTGGCCTTCATCTTTTACCGTCCATAAGCCTTGCCCATTCACGCACCAAACATCCATCCCTTCTCCCACGCACCTGCTAACCTCACTCAAAACCATTCACGCATTAGCCACCTAAAACCTACTCACGTAAGCAACTCTCTGACCTAGCACAATCAACACACCAGCCTCCACTCACTAGCCCCCTAACCAGTCAACAAATTCAGCGCCACATAGCCCTTCATCTAGTAAACTTCACACACATAACCTCCTCCACAAATAGCCCAAATAGCCGCATATCATCACTCCAAACTGCACGCATAAAGAACCCAAAAACAACCACATATCACAGCCCTCACTGCACGTAAACTGCCCTCCCTGTACTGCCCAAAAACCGAACACACAAACCCCTTTACTGCCTAGTTCAGCCGCACCATAAAACCCCCTAAACAGCCACATATTAGACCCTTAAAATAGTCCAAAGACTGTAGCCCTTAACCCTCCAAAAACGGTCCCATATTACCGCAAATAGTGACCAGAAAATACAACAAAAATAGCAGCAATACGGAGTGCAAACAGCAGTCCAAACAGCGAAACAGCGAGGAAAGGTGTTGGATTAGTGAAGTAGAAGAGTTGCAGAACATCAACCCTTCTGATGGCCGTGTAACGCGCTTTCGAGAGATGACAAAAGAGGTTAGACCTGAGGGCACCCTTTTTACTTATTATCTTTCGTTTCTTTATTTATTTTAATATATTATCGCATGAGAGTCGTTTGTTGAGGCATGATGTGAATTTCGGATGAACGAAATGTGTGTTTTCTTTTGTGGTATATCGGATGGAAACCCGGACGTAAATTCTGTAGCCGAATCCGAATGGACGGTAGTGCGGTTTGCACTTTGGATACAATGCCACATACCACTTTAGAGACACACGCATTTCGTTTCATCCAACCTTGTATTCGAGCATGATTTAGTCTAGTATGTTATTTAGTTATTTATTTTTAAGCATGATTTTGTTGTTTATTTTTAAGCATGAGTAGTTATTTGTTTTGCGTTTGGAATTTGCATTAGGTTTATGTTGTTGTTTGCTTTTCGCATTATATAATTGAAGCATGTTCATGGGATTGCCATGTGTTATTGTGTGTTTTCCATGGTGATAACTTAGTTTTCAAACATGCAAACTTAGACATAGGATTTATCTTTATAAACATTAAATAAATATAGGTTGTTCTTGAGCATGTTGCGTAGATTCGGTTAAGATATTGCATAAATCACATCATTACAAGTGGCATAAGTAAGGGACCATTCCGAACCCAACAGGTTTGAGGTCTTCCCTTGCGAGGGGTGAGTGCGGCCTTAAATCTTTATCCCGGTTCACACCGAGTGGTGACTCCATGTTATTTCTCTGGATTAGTTCCCCCGCGGGCTATTCCGTACTCCCAACTAGACCGCGAGTCTAGAACAGCGTCGCCGATTTCTGTGTCCTACAGTCTGGCGACTCCACTGGGGATAGAGAATTGGCCCCGAAATAATGTCTTGTAATGATTATGATTTGTGCGTTAGTTAACCGTGTTTACCATGGGTTGAAAGGGGTTTAATCAAAGGAAATTTTAAGGCTAGGTAATGGTTTGGTGTCTTCCTTCATTCACTACCTTTTTATAAGGAAAAGCTGTGAAGGCACCTAGATAATCATGTACTTGTAGCTTATTGTGATGGACTAATTTGGAGGACTCATTGTTTATTCCTGTCACCAAGCGATAAGAGCCTAAGAGGCTGGGTACTTAAGAGAGCCTCGCTCCACCCTCCCTCTGGGGAATCTACAACGGGAAATCCATTTGACAGTCAGTCACGCATCATAACCCGTTGGCACGTACCTTAGTGTATAAAAAAGGTGCGCTCACTTGGTCGTTCAGACCCTTGAGTGGGGAGACCTAGTTGTGGGCAACCCTTCATCGACTAGAGCCTTTGTCTATACCCCTATAAACCCGTATGTGAACTGTAGTTGTAGGACTAATAGAGACTATTCCTTTATGTTTGCGTTTAGGACCATCGTCATTTTGATTCAGTTGGACTTTTTGTCATGAGGTATGGGCTTGTTGGGCCATTTAAACTGGGATGAGTCTGTACTTTATGGTAATTGGGCCAAAAGCTTCTAAAATGCCGACGGGCCATTTTGTGTTTAGGCCTTTTATCATTTGAAGTTGTTTAGCCATGTTATCGCAAAAGTGTAAACCTGTTGGGCCTTTTCAACTGGGATAAGTTTGCACCGCGCAATAGTATGATTGAATGCTTTAAAATGATAATGGGCTGACTTATATATTCCATGCATCGCACGCATCTCATGCATCTCATGCATACATGCATCATGTTAACCCTGTGTCTTAAAAGCCATCATAGATATCTGTTGGGTTAGAAAAAAAAATATTTGTCAAGAAGAGTTTAGCAAATATGGATATCGGGAAAAGGAAGTCGAGAAACAGAAAAGTTTACGGCAAGGATAGAAAGACCATGGTGGGCCAAAAAAAAAAAGAAAAAAAATGAAATTGAAAAAAAGAAAAAAAAGAAAAAAAAGAAAAGAGAGAAAAAGAAAAAAGAGATAGAAAAGAAAAAAAAAGAAGAAAAAAAATTTGTTTTTTTTTAGTCCTTAATAGTTAGGCATAAGTCAAATGATGAAATCGTTTGCTTTAGGATGAAATCTTAGAAACGATAAACTCTTGATGTGCTTTTATCTGATACTTTGAATGATTGATATATGTTAGACTCGTAAGCACTTCACTATAGGTTCTTAGCGGTGAAAACCTGAGTAGTTGGCAAGGTGACTAGTTGAAGAAATTGTAGGTCGGTGAATGACCGTTTGCTTAGATGTCTATATTGATTTGCTTATGTTATGATGTGTGGTATGGTTGAAAATGAAAGAAAAGTCTCTAAAGAAAAGAATTGAACCACCTATAACCGATAAGCGTGAAGCTACCCATGGGCGAGCATTAGGACCACCATGAGGAGAAATGCTACCTTAAAGGGTAGGTGTGTTAAAAAAAAAGAACAAAAAAAAAAAGAGAAAGAAAAGAAAAGAAAAAAGAAGTTCAAAATGAAAAGAAAAAAAAAAGAAAGAGACAAAAGAGAAAGAAAACCATACCACATTGAGCACAGAAAAGCAACTGCAGGCATATTGAGACATCTAGGTTGGTGTAGGTGATGAGCGGAAAATATATCAATATTTACTGCCCCTTTGACGTAATATTTTGTTTAGTTTCTCGGGTTTGATGAACGTTTTGATGTGTTTTATTTTATTTTGCAGATAAAATAATATCGGGTCTCAATGAAATCATTTAGGATGAAATATGGGTCAAATAAGGGCAATTATTGGACTTGATATTTTAATTTTGGAGATTGGAAACTTGAAATGGCGTTTTTGACGAAGTGCAGTTTTGGAAATTCCAGTTTTGTGCATTTGTCGTAATTTGGGCATAACTGTTTACTCCGATATCAGATTGAGCTGATTCAAGTTCCAGATTAAATAAGACTCAAAGATCTACAACTTTGAAAGACAAAATAATTTCTAATTCTGAATATTGCATGCCCGAAATTGATGAACCATCCAGAAGTGTGTTGTGTGTAATTATTAAAGTCAATTTCAATCATTTTCAAATCAAAAAATAAATTAATAAATAAATAATAAAAATTATCAAATCATCACCAAACATGATAAGAGATTAGTGGAGCAATTAATAATGGATTTGGTAGAGCAATTAATGGAGCAATTAATAATTGATTTGGTGGATGATTTGATGGAGGCAAAATTTTGCCTATAAATACCAAGCCATTTCATTTGTAAAATTCATACTTTCTTCTAAGGAATTCCTTAAGAATACTAAGAAGATTGTATCTTGTTTGTTTATTTACAGCTTTCAGTAATTAATTTCCGCTTTCGCACTTTCTTTTCTTTACTTTTCAGTTTTTACTTTCCGTAATTTACTTTTACGCACAATACTTTTCTTTCTTTAATTTTCAGTTTTTACTTTTCAGTAATTTACTTTCAGCAATTTACTTTCAGCAATTTACTTTCAGCAATTTACTTTCAGCAATTTACTTTCAGCATTTACTTTCAGCATTAATTTTCAGTATTTAATTTCAGCATTTACTTTCAGCATTTACTTTTCAGTATTTAATTTTCAGTATTTTACTTTATGTCCTTTATTTTATTTAAGTTTTTTTTACTACCCGTAAATATGTGTCGTAACTAAGCCAGTTATCTGGGGTTGTGATGAAATCCATATCACCGGTTTATAAGGGGTTAGATTATAGCTTGGGTAATATAATGATTTATTTATTGAGTGTTAATCTTAATGCTTTTTCATTAATTGGCCATTAATAAAATTGAACCGGGAAACTTAAAATGAATTAGACATAGGGATTTTAAGTTTAAGACCTTAGACTCAATAGTCCAAGATTTTCATTGAGGATAAATAACCTTTTAATAGATTTCCTTATAGGATAGACATATACCTGTCGGGCGGGGGTAGCCATAATTGGAACTTAAACTTAATGAATACATATAATTTGGTTGACATAGACATATGGTTCAATTGGGTTAAACTGGGTATTTGTGTCTGACCATCGACAGAGGCTTACACATAATTTAGTGTTCCTGGTTAATAAATCAATATATTACCAAACTTTAAGATAACCACTTCATCTTTAAAATGATATTGGAAGAAATCACAACCCTAGAAAGTTTTTAATATTGAATTTTCTTAAAACCTACTTTCGAACAATTTTATTTACTTGTTTTTAAATTTAGAATCGTCACCATTTCAAATCAATCAAACAACCTGTTAGATACTAGTAATCATTTGACCTCATAAAATTAATAGATTAGATATTAAGTCCTCGTGGGATCGATATTTTTATACTACTTGAACGATACGTGCGTTTGCGTTATATGCGTGTGTTTACGCCGGTTAAGTTTTTGGCGCCGTTGCCGGGGAACTTATTTATCTTTCTATTAATTTTGGGGTTAGATACGTTACTTGTATCTAATTTCTTTTTACTTATTGTTTTTTGTCTTCTTGTGTTTCAGGTTCTCAGAAACTACATGAGACGAACCGGAAGCTTTGAACTCCGATCGCTTGACCCATAAATTGAAATAACCATCAGACAGTTGAGAAGGGAAAGACGAGAAGGCCAAGAAGCTTTAGTCAACATGGAACCTGAACCGTTGGAGGTTGCACCACCAATTCCCATTCGAGACAGAACCATTCCGGTGGTTGACAGACTCATTTCCTGTATTATACTTCCTCCCTTACCAGAAACTGCGTGTGACATCAAAACATGCATTCAGATGATTCAGCAGTAAGTTCAGTTCGGGGGGAATGCAACTGAAGATCCTAATGCCCACATCCGTAACTTCTTGAAAGTTTGTGATACTTTCAACTACAACAGAGTATCAGAAGAAGCAATGAGACTGCGTGTTTTCCCATACTCCTTGAAGGACAGAGCTAAAGCTTGGCTACATTCACTACCAGCAGGTTCTATCACAACTTGGAACACTTTAGCCACCAAATTTCTTGCAAAGTACTTTCCACTAGCCAGAACTGGAATGCTGAGGAATGACATCACATCCTTTGTACAACAAGATTCAGAATCCCTCTGCGAATCTTGGGAAAGGTACAAAGATTTGCTTCGAAATGTCCTCACCATGAGATTCCAAAATGGCTTCAAGTCCAAACATTATATAATGGACTTTCTGGAATAATGAGAACCACAATCGATACTGCTACTAAAGAAGCTTTAATGGAAAAAGGAGAAGATGAAGCCTGGGACCTAATCGAAGAAATGGCCAACAACAATTCTTTATGGCCAACAGAAAGGAGCATGATCCAAAGAATTGCAGGAATTTATGAAGTTGGAGCCAACACAGCACTGAATTCCAAGCTGGATGTGATTTGCAATAATCTGGAAACTCTTAACATAAAAGTTAATGGTGGATCCACATGTTCACCATTTGGAGGAGCACCTGAGTTAGAATCTTTCAACCAACATAAAGAAACGGTGAATTATGTCAATAATTTCAACAGACATGGGAACAATCCATATTCCAACACCTACAACCCAGGGTGGAGGAATCATCCTAATTTCGCATGGAGCAACAATTCAGGGCAAATGAACAATCCACCACCCGGATTCCAACAACAGAACAAAAGCCAGGAACATGCAAATGAACCAGGAATAACATAAGTGTTGACCCACTTGAAAAAAATAGAAGCAAAACATGACTCTCAAGCAGCAAGATATGATGCTATGTTTCAATCTCAAGCAACAAGATATGATGCTATGTTTCAATCCTAAGCAGCATTAATTCAAAGTCAATCAGCTTCTATTAAAGCACTGGAGAATCAAATTGGACAACTGGCCAATGCTCAGAGTTACAGACCGCCAGGTACCCTTCCTAGCAACACAGAGCCAATCCAAGGAACATTGGGAAGGAGCAATGTCATGCCATCATGTTAAAAAGCGGTACTGAAATCAACAAAGATATTGAATCAAGGCAACAACAATTGAAGATTTTCCAAAAGAAACAAAGCAACAAATGGAGGAAAAAGAAGCAATAGAAAAATAACAAATCACTCCACCTCCACCTTTTCCTCAGCGTCTTCAGAAGAATAAACTGGACAAGCAATTTGCTCCATTCTTGGAGGTGTTCAAAAAGCTGAATATCAACATTCCATTTGCAGAAGCGTTGGAAAAAATGCCCAGCTATGCCAAATTCATGAAAGACATTCTTTCACGAAAGCGAAGAATGGGAGATTATGAGACAGTAGCATTATCAGAAGAATACATCGCCATCATTCAGAGACAACTTCCTCCAAAGTTGAAAGATCCTGGCAGTTTCACTGTTCCTTGCACCATATGAGAACATGAATTCGGTAAGGCTCTATGAGATTTAGGTGCTAGTTTAACTTGATGCCTTTTTCTATTTTCAGGAAACTACAGATTGGAGAAACAATGCCCACTTCAGTCTCACTACAACTTGCTGATAGAACGCTCGTATTTCCAAGAGGCGTAGTTGAGGATGTGCTGGTCAAGGTTGAAAAATTCATTTTCCCAGCAGATTTTATTGTCCTTGATATGGAGGAGACGCAGACGTGCCAATCATCATCGGGAGACCATGCTTGGCTACAGGTCGAACCATTATTGATGTACAAAAAGGAGAACTAATCATGAGGGTACAAGACCAAGAAGTAACATTCAATGTTTTCAAAGCCATGAATTTCCCAGATGATGAAAAGAAGGAGGAATGTTTCAGACTTGATGTGATACATAGTACCGTTCAGAACTCTGATGAAAGACAAAGTTCTACTGACAAACTTAAAGCATGTCAATTACCTGTGGAGCCTGAAGATAAAGCGCACTGCGTACTGAAGAAGCCTATTCTTGCACTACAAGCAACAGAAGAGAAAACGTTCCACCAGCTCAACGAATTTGAGGAATTTCACATACGGCCTTTTGAGGATGCCAAATTGTACAAGGAAAAGGCAAGGAAAAGACATGATGAGAAGATAGTGCGCATACAACTTGAACCAGGGCAGAAGGTACTGTTAAACAAATCAAGAGGGAAATTCTTCCCATGGAAGCCAAAATCACGGTGGTCAGGTCCATTTGTGATCACCAAGGTTTTACCAGACAAGCCGTTGAGATACATGATCCTGACTCCAACAAAACTTTCAAGGTAAAA
>SKCR01008011.1:0-24159 GCA_019454045.1 Zanthoxylum bungeanum | reverse complement strand
ATATTCAAAGTTACTCAATTAATTATATCTATATGTTAACTATGAAACCCCAAATTCATTAAGTTCAAGTTCAAATTATGGTTACACCCGCCCGACATGTATATTTCTATCCTGGAGGAAAATCCCTAAAGTGAGATCGTGTGTTATTGAATCTACGGCTAAACCTAAAATCCCTTTGTCAAATTCATTTTAAGTTTACCAAATCAATCTTATTGGCGGCCAAGCAACAATAAGCATTAAGATCTAGACTCAATAAATAAGCCAAAATATCACACAAGATATAAGAAAAATCAACTTATAAAATCGTTAATATCAGTTTTCATCACAACCCTAGTAACGTATTTAGTTACAACACATACCTAGGATTACTAAAGAAATAATTAAACAAAACATCATACAATTATTTGGAAACTATTAAATTAACTACAACAATGGAATAAAACACTAGAGTTAGGGGATCTAATTTTAATATTTCAAATGTAGAAATCTCACTTTATTATAATATAAAAATTTTCAATACTACTCAATTAATTTATTTTAAGAATTAATTATTTCAAACATAAAAAACCAGCCATAAAGACGATGATACCATTTATCCATAAAACTAGCTATATAGGCGGTATTCATCTGTCCATAAAATCAGGTCATATAGGCAGTATTCAATTATGTCAAATATATAAAACCAGCCATATAGACGGTATCAACGTTTGTCAATAATTAATCCAGATTATTAAATTATAATTTATATATTATAATATAAGTGAGATTATTCTACCTTATCATATTAAAAGCTTCACCATTTACTCCAGCAAAAGAAATTACCTACTAATGCTTTGAATAAAAACATACAAAATTTTATTACTGAAATAAAAAGAAAATACAAGAAAGCTAAATAAACACACAAGATATATCTTCTAAGTTTTCTAGAGAAATCCCCAGAAGAAAGAATAAGAATTTCATCTAATTTAGCCTGTTATTTATAGGCAACAAAACTGGTCGGCGTCTCGACGCGAGCTACAGTTGAAGACACGTGTCACTGCTGCAAATGTTCGGTGCATGATTGAGTGGGTGTCGCGACGTGCAATGTCTTCTGCATCATGACTCCCATGTGATACATGAAGCCACATTCTGTCTTGTTGCGCGTCGCGATGTCCAGGATCTTGTGTCGCGACGCGCTGTGAAATTCTTGCTTTGCCATTATTTGTTCCAAATGTCATCGTTTTAGTTCCGAGTTGATTCCATTAAGTCCCGATGTTATTTATATATGAAAAATAACCAAAAACACATCAAAATGCTCACAAGACTCGAGAAACTTACAAAATATTAAGTAACAATTGCGGTAAATACTAACATAATTTTCACTTATCAGTGTGCTATTGAATCTAAAGCTAAACCTAAAATTATTTTGTCAAGTTTATCTAAGTTTACCACATCAATCCTATTGGTGATCAAGTAACAAGAAACATTAAGATCTAGATTCAATAAACAAGCCAAATCACCACACAAGATATAAGAAAATTCAATTTATAAACTCATGAATATTGAGTTTCATCACAGCCCTAGATTAAGATTCAGTTATAACATATAGCAGAGATTATTAAATGAATATTCATAGTTAAACACAACATTATAAAAGAGAAGGAAAAAGTAAACTTTATTGAAGACGACAGTCTTCCTCTTCCTTGACGTTGAATCCCGATGTTATGCTTTGCTTGATATATCTTGCTCTCTCTCAAAAATCATCTTGAAAGCTCTGAAAGTAGGGTTTGAGACTCTTTCCCAACTTATCTATAAGGCTTGGAACGAGCTCTCTTATATAGGGGGTTGTGGTTCATTCTTGAGTACACTTCTTGAACAGCCTCGAAAATATGGGCGCGTCGCGACGCCCGTGCCTAAGAAGTCAACGTCATGAAGAGAGGGGTATAGCATCTCGATGCATATCTTTCAGTACATTCTGCCTCAGTTTTATTTTTTGGCACGTCTCGACGAACAATCCGGAGTCGCGACGCGCTAGTTAATTTCAAATTTGCCCCTGTTTGTTCCACATTTTACCATTTTCATCCCAAGTTGATTATATTGAGTCTCGATATTATTTTTATCTGCAAAACAAACCCAAAACACATCAAAACACTCATGAGACTCGAGATAAATTACAAAATATCAAGCTAGAGGGGCGGTAAATACTAACATATTCACTGTTTATCACCATGCATTTCAATTTCAACCAATAGAGATTAAAGGCAAGGCATATTCAATGTTAATAATTCAAAAGGATCACACATATGATAGATGGCAATAAAACTTATGTGATACCAATTGATACCAAATGAAATTAATAAAATGATTAAGCGTAGAATGATACCAATTGACCAATTGAAATTCAAATTATCTTATCACTAGTATGCTTCACATTCAAGTCCAATTTCATACCAATTGAAATAAGCATACATATATAAAATGGAGGAAATGGTATCAATGTTTTCGTAAATACAAATTTTACCTATTACCGTTGTCACCAAGTGATAAATCTATCAATTATCAAATTCATTCATTTTTTTAGGATTACATTTAACATTCTTCTATTTTTGAGCTATTTCTTCATTTTTGTTGCATCTTTGTGATCATTTCGCATTTCTCATTAATAGCAACTCCCAAAGCTTCCTCTATAAAATCATTCAAGCATATTTTGGTACCCAAATTTTCTTGGATCCATGGGGGTTAGTCTTGGTTCCTTGGGGAACCAAGCATTCACATTTATATATTTGTTCATGCAATCAAATCTTTTTTGTCTTTTCTTATTGCATGCATGACATATGATATTTTCCTCAAAAGTGATATGTACATGAGAATTGGATGCCTTTACAAAATAATTCTTCAAAAAATTTCTTTTGATGTAAGGCCTATATACTAATCCTTTTCTTTTAAAAGTACATATTTGGGATCCAATGAACATATTGAAATTTTTCTCTCTCAAAGTAACTTTTGTTACAATAGAATGCAAATCCACATTCTTTTTATTCAAAATAACATTTTCATTCATAACAGATTTGTAATCACATGTATTTGAACTAGAAGGCATACTAGATATGATCATTTCAAGTTTTAGTTTTTCATCCTTTAAGCATGCGATTTCTTTTCCATGCATTTCATTTTTCTCAACAATTGATGCATGATCATGTAATAGTAATGAATTGTCATTTTTAATCAATTAATGCTTTTTTCTAAGAAAATCATACAATTCATGTAATTCATTAAATGTGTCAAGCAATTTAACATATTCAACGGAATCAGTTACATTTTCTTCATCGTTTTTCTCTTATAGATCATCAATAGACATGAAAATGATATTTCTATTTCCCCCATCACTCTCCTATTCAGATGAGCTAGTGTCACTATCGCTCCAAGTTGACTTCATTGCTTTCTTCTTGAATTTACCTTTGAATCTCCTCATTGGGCAATCGGCAACCACATAACCCGAATTTTCACACACATAGCATATGACTTAATCTTTCTTTTGCTTACATGGCCAATTTTCTTCTCTCTTCTCATCTATTCGAGATTCCCTTTATACTTTTTGAATTCGAGGAACTTCTTGAACTTTTTGGTCAAATGTGCCAAATCATCATCACTATCTTCTTCTTCATCACTTGAGCTAGCATCATCTTTTTTTTTCTCACAAATGACTTAAGGGTTATTTTCTTTTTATTCTTCTCTTCTTATACCCTTAAATCCATTTTAAGCTTCATCTCATATTCCAATAATTTTCCCACTAAATCATCAAATTTTAAATTGTTGATATTATTTAATTTTTTTATGGAAGAAGTGAAAATCTTATACTTTTTACTGAGTGACCTAAGAATTCTCTTCACTTAATCACTAGAGTCAATATTTTTCTCCAATGCATTAAGTTTATTCACAATCATTGTGAACCTAGAAATCATTTGCTCAATATCTTCATAGACTTCCTTTTTGAACTCACACATGAACCGGTTAATCTTTGACTCCTCGACTTGGCTTGTGCCCTCATTGACCATTTCCAAATACTTTCATAACTCATATGCATTTCCAAATTCTAGAAGCTTGTTAATTTGACTCCAATCAATCGCACAAAGAAGATGATTTAGTGCCTTAGTATTTAGGGAGGCTTTCTTGAAATCCTCATCGGCCCATTCAAAGTGCGGCTTCAGGAACTTCATACTATTGTTATCATTCTTCATTGGCATTCTAGTCCCTTTAGTGATCACTTTGAAGGATTACACGTCAATGGCAAGAACATAGTTCAACATCCTCATCTTCCGATAACTATAATCAATTCTGGTGTGGAATTGAGATCTAGTAGTTGAAAATCCCTCAGCAAGATTTATTGAGTAGCTTATAGAGACCATGATCTATTCTCAGACGGTTATGTTTTTTTTTTAGAAAATCTCGCTCTGATACTATTGAAATTACCTACAAGCACACGCAAATAAAAAACTCTATATACCCAATGGGGTGAATTGAGTAATGGCCTAATTATGCAGAATAATAAATCTTTTCGATTTTATACTATGAAGCTAGTTGTTTTACCAATTAAGCTTAATGTGTAATTTTCTCAATAGAAATATATTCCCAATGCAAGTTACTAATTGATATGCAAATATAAAATATAACTTGCGATAAATAAAGAAATTAGGGATGGAGAAATTGACACCGATTATTTATAATGGTTTGACCAACTCTTTGCTTACGTCCACTCCCTCAAGCCATGCTTGAATATTTCCATTAAGTTGAATCCACAACTTACACCGAGTTTTTTGTGGTCCACTCACAACCAAGAGTTTTGTCCCATAGGTTCACTCCAAACCTTTACACAAGAGTTTTGCAATGGCTCATTCTTAAACCTTTACAATGTGCTTTGTTCCTAGGTTCACTCACAACCTTTACACAAATTGTCCTCTTGAGTAAACTCACTCAACAAGGGATTTCACAACCACAAGTGTTTGAATATGGAAGTTTAAAGTACAACTTGGGCACTCACAAATAATAAGAAGATTTAAGTGTGAGACCGGTATGGAACCTTATGGGACCGGTATGTCGGTCAGCGTTTGAGTTGGGTTCCTTAAGCGTTCGAACGAAATTGTCCAGAGACTTCGTGTTCTAGAGGCGTTCGAATTTGTGTTCGAACGTAAATGTCCAGAAACTCTTCGTTTGAGCTGCGTTCGAATAGACCGGTATGTCGATATTTGGTAACCGGTATTCTGATTCGAGAGACTGATATGTTGGTCAAAGTGTAAAAATATAGATTTTGAAGGTTAAAAACATTATGCACTTGACCCTAATACATATGAATGAATTTGCATGAGTCCAATGAGCTTAGAGATTTAAATTATCAACTTACTTACAAAAAGAGTCATAAGGTAAGACTATGAAATATTTTCTTTATTTAAGCTCTTGCGTCTTCACATCCATTTGCTCTTCATCACCAACTGCTTCGATGTTTTTTATAATGTCTGCTAATGCCCGTCGAAATCTTCTAGTGTTGCATCATCAAAATTCATCTTGAGAATATGTCGCTAACAACGTGCTCATCTCTAACCTTGATGCCTTAACGACACTTAATACATGAGAAATTAAACTCATCGCCCATTCAAAAACTCGTATAAATAAATATTTTAATATCATTTGTATAATTTTTATTACTAATTATTAAGAGTACTTAAGTTTAGGCTTGCACACGGTTCGGTTATGGTTGGAAACCGTAACCGAACCGTATGATTTATGGTAAGGCCAAAGCCGAAACCGTAAACCTTAACCGGAACCGAACTGAACCGTACAGTTACGATTGAACCGTATTTTTTTATTTTTTTAAAAAAATTATAAATATTAAAAAATTATGGTTCAACCGTCGGTTGGAAAATACACCAACCGCAAACGAACCGAACTCCGATTTGGTTGCGGTTTGCGGTCCGATTGGTTAATAATTTTGTTACAGTTCGGTTACGGTTTGAAACCATAACCGTGTACATGTCTAGTTAAGTTGGATTCAGAAGTTGCGTTTTGACTTCTCAAATAAAATGAAACATATTCCTACCACCAGCCCAAAATTAAAATACATAACAATACAATTATAATGATTGTTTTAAAAATTATCATTAAAAAGCTCCTCAACGTGTCATATAGGATTATAAAAAATTATTATTAAAAAATTAATTAATTATTAAAAAATTAATTAAAAATAAAAATTTAACGTATACATTAGAGAAAGGATAAGAATCGGACTAGTTTATATATTCTCCTAATTTTCCAATAAAATCAAAAGAAACAAAATAAGTATAATAAAAATAAGACATAAACCTAATACTTAAAATGCCACTAATATACCTATGTATTATATATGTATGTATAAATATTTTTTAAATTTCTTATCGTGTGATGTGGGCTCATTATTAAATTATAAAATTAAATTAATAAATCTACCAAATAAAAAATTTATTATAATAAAAATACATATTATAATTTTATAAGAAGTCTATTATAATAAGAAAACATATTAATCATCCTATTAAAATATGAAGCACTATTAAAATATAAAATTAAATTAATAAATCTAGTAAATTAATATATATATATATATATATATATATATATATATAAATTAACTCTCAACGCTTTAGTAAGATTATTAAAAGTAAATTTAATTTAAAAAATTAGAATTAAAAAGGAAAAATATTAATCTAAGATATTCAAAAATTAAATTAATAAATCTAGTAACTTTTGTGTGTGTGTATATATATAAAGTTAAATGTTTTCTTACTCTCTCAACGAGCCCGTAAGATTATTAAAAGTAAATGTAATTTAAAAAATTATAATTAAAAAGATAAATATTAATCTAAAATATTCAAAATCTTTCACTGTTTTAATTGAAATCAAGATTTATAATTACATAAAAATAAAAACTAAATTATATTTCAAAAAGACAAATATTAATCTAATTGAATTTAAAATCTTACATTATTACCCATCAATGTGTCACGTAAGATATTAAAAAAAATTCACTAAACAATTATATTAAAAAAGACAAATACTAATCTAATTTAATTTAATATATTTCACTATTCTAATTGAAATCTAAATCTATAATATTTAAAATAAAAAATATAATTATTAAAATTATATTAGCAAGTTAATTATTTTCATGCTCCCTCAACACATCACGTGAGATTATTAAAAAATAATTAATTTTTTTTTAAAAAAATTATATTAAAAAAGACAAATATTAATCTAAGATATTCAAAAATTTTCACTATTGTAATTAAAATCGATTTATTTTAGCGTATATATTAAAAATAAAAACTAATTTAATCGGAAAATAAAAATATTTCATACACTAATTGAAATCATCTTTCACTATTCTAAGTGAAATCAAAATTTATAATTATTAAAATTATATTAGCAAGTTAATTGTTTTCATGCTCTTCAACACGCCATATAAGATTATGCAAAAAAATTATTTAAAATTATATTAAAAAGGAAAAATACTAATATAATAGAAATCAAAACATTTCACTATCTAATTAAAATAAAAATCTATAGTTATTTAAATTAGAAAGAAGTAAGAAAATTATCTACTTTGATTGGTTGTTTTAAATTGGTCCAAATGTAAGATGATGATGATATGCTCAATTCACATAAAGTGCGGCCCCTATATTAGTTACATATAGTATGAATATTCCAACGCAACCAAAGCTAACTCTGAGTGATAGATAGGGGTGATCCGAACCGCTCAAACCGCTAAACTGCAAACCCGAATCGTCGCGATTTTTCTTATCAAAATTTGCGGTTTCGGTTTCTAATTTCCCAAACCGTCAACCCGCGCGGTTTGAAGTGAAAAACGAAAAAACTGACCCGAACTGCACCGCGAACACCCCTAGTGATAGACAACTTAGTTTAGGATCCTCATTTATGAAATTCGATCCATGGACCCCGACCTCTTCTCATTTCGTTTTATCCATATCTAACTTGTAGAGTTGTGCTTCACTATCTCTATTTTTGTAACTCTTCTCATTTCCTTTGATCCATGGACCCTGGCCTCTTCTTCATGTACAACTTCATTGCCTATGATATACAGGGGAGATTCAACAATTCAAAATCTCAACAACTCCTTGAAAAATGCAATGCCAGTTCAAAGGCTTACAAACCCAAATACCTTCTCCAGATTGGCCTCGCCGCCTCACAGGGTCCAAGATCCAATCCTCAAGTAGCTGCCTTTGCTCTTAAATGAATGCCTATCGGCACCGCTTTCTTCCGCAAACTACGTTCTGAACAAGCTTCCTCGCAGGAGATTGGACAAGACACCATATGAGTTGTGGAAATGTTATGTACCTTCCTACAAATATCTGAAAATGTGGGGGTGTCTTGCCAATTGCCAAGGTGATGGTTCCTAAACCTAAGAAAGTGGAATAAGACCCAACATTTTTGAACTGTATATTCTTCGGATATGCTTGCAACAGTAGTGCGTATCGATTCTTGGTACACAAGTATGAGATTCCTGACATCAATCCAAGTGTGATGATTGAGTCAAGGAATGCAATATTTTTGAAGAGACATTTCCTTGTAAGGAAAGACAAAGAAGAGAGTCTCTCAAAAGATCTGTTGATACTGTCAATGACAGTGATCAGGTTGACCAATAGTCAGATCAACATGGACACGTTGAGACAATCAAACCTAGACGTAGCAAAAGAGCTAGAACGTCTTAGTCGTTTGGTCCCGATTTTCTGACATATTTGTTAGAAAATAAGCCTCAAAGCTATAAAGAAACAATGTCTTCTCCGGAGGCACCTCTGTGGAAAAAAGCTATTAACAGTGAGATTGATTCAATCCTACAGAACCATACTTAGGAGTTGGTTGATCTTCCTCCAGGTTGTAAGCCACTGGGCTACAAATGGATATTCAAAAGGAAGATGAAAACAGATGGATCAATAGATAAGTACAAGGCAAGACTTGTCATAAAATGTTATAGACAAAAAGAAAGCCTTGTTTGCTTTGACACCTATTCACCAGTGATTCGTATCACATCGATAAGAATGCTCATAGCCATAGCAGCTATAATTGGTCTTGAAATACATCAAAATGATGTAAAGATGTCATTCTTCAATGGTGAATTGGATGAATAGATTTACATGGAACAACCAAAAGGGTTTAATGTTCCTGGATAAGAACATAAGGTGTGCAAACTTGTAAAATCCTTGTACGGATTAAAACAAACACCTAGACAATGACATGAGAAAATTGACAAAGAGATGTTGTCAAGTGGGTTTAAAACCGATGAGTGTGATAAGTGTATGTACACCAAATCAACTCAAAAAAAAAGATAGGTCATTGTTTGTCTCTATGTAGACGATATGCTGATAATTGGTAATAATCATGAGTTGATTCAGTCTACCAAGGAAGTGTTATCCAGCAAATTTGATATGAAAGATTTGGGAGTAGCTAACCTAACTCTTCCTCTGTCAAAGAATACTGGCTTAAGCATATCGCAATTAGAGTATTCGAGGATCATCGGAAGTCTGATGTATCTCACGAATTGCACACGAACTGATATCGCTCAAGCTGTGAACAGGCTTAGCAGATATACTAGCAATCCAGGACATAACCACTAGAAAGCCATAGAAAGTGTTTTGAGGTATGAGAAACTTCAAAATATGGGCTACATTACGATAGATATCCTGCTGTTCTAGAGGGATACAGCGATACTAACTAGATATCTGATATAGTGGATTCCAAATCTACGAGTGGATTTGTTTTCACACTTGGTAATGCAGTCGTGTCATGGAAATCCTCGAGGCAAACATATATTGCCCGGTCTACTATGGAATCAGAGTTCATAGCATTAGACAAAATAGCGGAAGAAGCGGAATGACTTTGAAACTTCCTAGAGGATATTCCTAGTTGGCTCAAACCGGTGTCAGCGATTAGCATACATTGTGAAAGCCAATCGGCTATTGGGAGAGCCCAAAATACAATGTATAATGGTAAGTCTCAACACATACGTCGGAGACATAATACCATAGGTCAACTGCTCTCAAGTGGCATAATATCAAACGATTATGTTGAGTCGAAGGAAACCTAGCGGATCCACTAACTAAAGGTTTACCTCGAGAGCAAGTTGAGAAGTCATCGAGGGGGATGGGCTTGAAGCCTATAATCTAAGAATTGTCACTGTGGAAACCCAACCTAGCTGACTGGAGATCTCAATATCTAGGTTTAAAAGGGATAACAGAAACTTTGTGCAATTCAAAACAAGCACTGAAGAGTTTTGTACTCTTTCCCATTCCGATAATGACGCTGAGAGCTGTCTGTCATGGTTAGGATAAGTTAAGACTTTTAATGATCACTATATTAGGAGATGAGTCCTAATGGGGGTAAAGACAGATTACCTCTTTATAGTAGATCACCTATTTCAAGTAAGAAGTGAGGCCGCTTCTATGGGAACTTTTAAAGACGGGTTACCCTAAAGTACTTGATGAATCCGGGACCGTTGTTCAGGGCCGAAATGAACACAACCGTAGAACAGAAAATGGTCGAAGTAAAGCTGTGTGTTGGCAATTGTCTTGGTTTACACCGACGGCAGAACAGTTCAAGACTATGGGTCACTAGTTTGCCAAGTAAATCCGATTGTCATTCACTATGAAAGGTTCAAGGCGAAAGCTACCTATTTCGATGCAGCTTTAGTTCACGGAAAACTCTCTCAAGTGTATGCATGAATATTTAGAGAATTGTGGGGGATTGTAGAAAATTCTCTAATTATTGTGTTTGGATGGAGGAGGGACATGTCCTCCAATTTGTAAGAATGCTCTTATAACCCAAGTGGTGCATGGTAGGGGTATAATCCTTGAAAGAGTTGCACTCCAAATCAAAGGGTGCCCTTAAAGCACCCTTCCATGTCTATTTAAGGAGGGTTGTAATTCATTTTTGTAACATGCATAATTCATAGAATACCAATAATCAATAACTACTATCATGTATGCATTACATAATTAAAGGTATTAAACAAACCTGAAATTAATGTGTGGATGAAGAAGAAAATAATACCAACCCTTCTTAAATAGACATGGAAGGGTGCCTTAATGGCACCCTTTGGTTTGGAGTGTAACTCTTTCAAGGGTTATACTCCTACCATGCACCACTTGGGTTATAAGAGCATTCTTATAAATTGGAGGACATGTCCCCTTGGGGTACCATCCAAGGGACATGTCCCTCCTCCATCCAAACACAATAATTAGAGAATTTTCTACACTTCTCCGTGCATAGAATGTACAAGCAAGCATATCGTGGGGTTGAAGGAAGGTGAATTTCCTCCGGAAGAGGGAAAATGGCTAGCAATGACCGCGTGGAATCGAGCAGCAGTGCCTGTGAGGCTTGGACAGATTGATCTGCCAAAGAAGTGGATGAATGTAGGATTAGAACTCGCTAAGCAGGCTGTCGGAATGGAGACTTACTGCTCTTGCATCGAAAAGAAATATCTTGAGCTCAGTTCTAGCAAAACCAGGCCTTGAGCTAATACGTGATGTGTAAATCTGTTAGCAATCTCAACGATATCTATTAATGAGTGTGATTGACATTTTGTTATTGTAGAAGTCATATGCACTATTTCTTTAGAATTTAATTATATGTCCAGATATGATATTTTTCGAATTTTGAAAATATTCAATATATATACATAATTTTATCATTATTTATTTATAAATTAATTAATTTCGGGGTTTTTTTATCAATCGTGGATACAATTTCTATTTCTTTTCGGTTGTTTTTGGGATTAGAACCGTTGGGATACTGACACGTGTCGACGCTTGAGGCTGGGGGAGACTATGGAGATTGGGCCACCTAGCGGGGGACGCATCCTTGACCTGTAAATCATCTCGTCGTACGGCCTTCTGTAGAATCTTAAAAACGATATGAACGACTTACGGGACTTGTCGGTCTTGATGCTGACGTGGCAGTCCTTTCGTAAAAACATGGCCGGTGATTGGAGAAACGAGCGGCGTGGGGTCCTAGGATTGCTTCGCTGTGGCATTGGTGTAGACGGGAACAAGTTCTTTTTCGTGGACTTGAAGCTGCTTCCACCGTTCATTCTTCCACGTGGCGTTATGGTAGCTGGTGATGCGAAGGAAAGGGACCGGGCGTTGAGTGCTGGGCCCAGAGGGGAGGGATTGGGGGGCCCCACTTTCTCTGATGACGTGTCAGTTAAAGTGAGGTACCAAGGTTTGAGCGAGTCAAATTGGTGGGACACAGTGAAGGAAAATCTTGAGGAGGAGCAAGAGCCGATCTTGGCCGTTGATTTGATTGAAGAGGGATCAAATCGGAGGGATGAGGCTCGTGGGTAGGCTACGAAGTCATCAAACTCAAGTGATTCTTCAAACTCTAGTGATGATACCACCATCGTGACCGTTGATAGCTCAACAAACGGACGGACACCCTGCAACCAGAATCTTACAAAATTGAGAATAATTTTGCAATAAATCTTCTTAATGGTAAAAGGAGGAGATGAACTGAAATTTAACAAAGTCATGAAAATAATGAAATGAGCTGTAACAAGATTTGACTTGAGCTCGATTGACTAAAATAGAAAAATCAAAAGAAAAAGAAAAAATGTACAAGTTGCCAAACCAAAACAGTAACAAAAACATTTTTGCTACAAGCACAACAAAAAGCAAAAAAATAATAATAATAATAATAATAATAATTTAGAACAGAAAAGTAAAATATGTACCAATTACATAACATAAAATAAAAAGCAGAAATTGAAATTACCTTCCATAGATAAGGAAAAAGAGAAGGTGGGTCGATGACGAAAGATTTGTAAAGCCTTCCAGGGTAATACTCGGCCATAATTTTCAGAGTTGTCAGCAATAAATTCAAAAAAGCTGAACCTGATCTGAAAAAGCCTGTTTAATTAAACAAGAAATGATTCAAATTCACACCCTTTTTTTTAATTTTAATTAATAGTGTTTTATTTATTTAAGCAAAAACGAGAATCCTAATGGTTGTATTTAAGATTCAATGCTGACATTAATTTATGCCTAATATTATATTAACAATCAAGATAAAAAAAAATTTTCATGCAAAGTTCATATTAAATAAATTTCATCAGTGCTAATATGGTGAGGGGTGGTCGCGGGTGAGAAAAAAAAAAAAAAAAAAAAAAAAAAAAAAAGAATTAAGGCTCAGACTATTGATATTGACCAATACTAGGAGGGTATAGTAGATTAACTTCAATTCCCAATAATAACCCTGCATAGTCTGACCAATAATGAAGCAATGACATTGACTTTTAAAGGGCACTCCGGACATTGTCAGAACCTTGCCGGTGCTCCGACAGAGTTGCAAGCTTTTGTCTCTCAAATTACATGCTGCTTTTTGCCAGCATGCAAAAATTTAACTTCAAATCAACTAATAGTACCCAAATTTTAGCTAATTTCACATCATAATATTAATTATTAAAAAGAGAGAGAGACTTACTTGCATCAAAGAGGAGAACAAATTGTTCAACGTTTTTGGACATTGTAGAAATGGCCACCTCAAGGGTAAAAACAAGCAAACGAGTGAACCTGAGAGTTACAAGAAGCAACAGAGTGAGTGAGATTCTTTGTTACTTGAAACCAGAGGGGGGAAATTGGAAATTTTCAAAAAAGTTTGTTGTTTTGTTGATGGACAGTCTTTATTTGTCCTAAATTTTTTAAAATTGAAATTTCTTTAAATTTATAGATCAAATTTTGAAATCACAATCAGCCGTTTATATCGATTGTGCACATAGCCACCTCTTATTTTGTGTTTGGTTACTCACAGTTTTTGAGAATTGAACTTCTGGTAATCTTGCTTAATCCTGAAAACCTGTGAAGAAAAAACAAACTGTTCTGTCAACTACTGCTTGGTTTTAATGGTTTCTCAAGAAAGAACTTGAAAGTAAAGAATGAAAATTACCATTACGGGTCTGGATTCTTCATCATGACCAGCAACAAAAGCAACTCCTTCAGCTAGCTCAGCTGAGAACACATCTGCTGTCAAATTATCTGTTTTCAAATTAACCAAGGAAAATATAATTAGTATTTTGTAATCTTTATTTTAAATGTTGAGTGAGTGAGTGAGTGAGTTCAATTATTACTGGAGTGTCCAATGATCACTTTTACGCCTAATTCAAAGTGCAAAAAAGGCAAGATTCCATGGATATACAAAAGAAACAAAAAAGAAAAGAAGATACTTATAAAAAGATTAGCCAGCGAAAATTTATAAAATATATCATATAATTAATGAAAAAACCAAATTTATAAATGAGATAATTTTATTTGATCGTTAGGCAGTGACAGACGGTGAGTATGAAAAGGAAAAATAAATGGTACCATACCAATGCCAATGCTCTCTCTCCAAGAAAGGCAAGCTCTCAAGTGATTCGCAGCCTTCTTCACATTATCACCTTTTGATCTCAAGAACCGATCTACGCAAGCACTGTTGCAGAACTTCTCCTGTTAATTAACCGAGAAACCATGAACATAATCTAATAAAGAAAGAAATTATTTTTAACTGAAAATTCAATTACCCAGTACAGTTTTAAGCACTATATGAACATAAGAACCAAGAAACTTTCTCAAAATTTGTTGAAAATATAAATGGCATGTATGTAGTGAAGAAAAAAAAACAAGAACCACACCTGTTTAACTGAAAGAGGAGCTTGTTTTGTGAGAAGTTTGAGAACAGTTTCAGTTCTTTCATTTGCTTTTTGATCTTCCACTTCTTTCTTCCCCATTTCGAGAAAGTGATGAAACAAAACCAATATACGAAACTTCTTGTTCACGCAACCATGAAACTGAGATATGATATGAGAGAGATTTTATATTGAAATTTGAAACTACTTGGCAATGTAAAATAGAGAGCGCGAGAGCGAGAGGCTTAATGCTATTGCTCATTTTAGCCTAGGGGTACCTATTTATAGCAAACTGACGGCGATAACGCCGTTATATAGCTGACTATATTAATATTAACAACTTTTGATAGCGATTCTTAACGGTAAACGTCGATCGGCTGAGCTAACTAGGCATGGCAATAAGACCCAGACACGGTTCGGGTCCGCATGGATCCGGGTAGATTCGGGTTCGGAATTAAAAAATCCGGATCCAGGTCTTAAAAATTTAGACATGGGCGAAATTCGGATCCGGATCTGGGTTCGCACGGGTCCGGCCCGGATAGATCCGGGTCTGGGAAAAAAAATATATAATTAAAAAATATAAAATAATATGCATATATATATATATATATAATATAATAGAATATAATTAAAAAATATAAAAGAATTGAAATAAAACTAATAAAATTGACAAAATCCAAATATAAATATAAAAATTAAAAAAAAAATAATAAACCGAATATCCGGATCCAGACCAAATAAATCTGGATCCGGACCGGGTAGACCCGGATCCGGACCCAGGGTAACGAAATTACTTCCGAATCCGGATCCGGATCCCTAGAGCTAACTCATTCATTATAACTTTTCCTTTTTTTTTTTTTTAAATAGATCTTTCTCTATTATCCTAACTAAATATTTTATTACGTTCAAGTACAATTTAAATTTTTTTATGGCTTCATACTTGGGATTTTGTCTATTTGAGCACCCATTCAGACAAAGTATTTGGAGCCCTAAATTGTCTTAAATTTTATGAGATTTTTAATATGAAGCTCCCAATAATAAAGGTTAAAAAATATGTCATATTATACCTAAAAATTATAATTTCTTTGAATTCGAGACACCCTAATTTTGGGGTTAAATTTGAGGCCTCAACCGACCGATTGTATTTTATGACATATTTTTTGTCTAATGGTGTAGGGTTTAAGATCTAGTCTGCAGGTCTTGGGTTTGAATCTACGGTATGCGTTTCTTGTAAGAGTCTATAACAGCAAAACTGGATGAGATGGTTTGACGGCGAGATTTCCGATGCTAAAAAAAAAAGTACAAATTCTTTTGGTTTTTTGTGAAATGAACAGAGACTATACCTATATGTATGTGGTTTTGGTAAATTTGTTTTCGGATTGATGGCAACTGACAGAGATCCTCAGTACTAATGGGGCCATGAAGCTTCAAATTAACCCTTGAATGTATGATTTTGATACGGCAAAAATAAAATCTTCATAAATAATTTTGGTTGCTTCCAAATAAATGGGTTAAATGATGAGAGTAATTAAGAGTCATTTCGTATTTTATTTCTAAAAACTCGAATATTTTCTTTTTTTTAATATTGGACCCCGCAGCCAAATCACACATGAAGCAGATAAAACCCTCAACTGACCCATAGTTGTACAATAAATTCACTTCTAAACTCAATTTCAGGACATGTCAATTAAATTTCAAATACAAGCTCAATATAATTCATTGTGAGTATATATATTTTTTTAAAAAAAATTACGAGTTGTCTTTAATTTTATTCGATCCCCCCACATACCCACTTTGTCTTGGTTCATTTTTTTCCCCAAATATTTCAAAATATTTCCTTTTTTTAGCCTAATCGAATCAATGAGCATGTGTACACAGAAGATAAGGTTAGGTCAAGCTATATTGAAATGAATTAATTCGGTTCAAATTTATAAGAAAAAATTGTTTATATTGTCTATTCTAAACAATAAGCCGACTTTTGTGAGATGTTTAACGTTTCTAAATAATTAACTTAAATTTAGATATCAAAATTTAGACTATTGATAACATCTTGGTTGATGAATTGATATTATTTAATACTATTTTAATTTTGAATATCTAACATTATATTGATTAAAATCAACAACTATATTTAACTCAAAATTTGAATTGAAATAACTCTGCCATAATTAACATAAAAACAAATTCCATAAGTCCATGATATAAATTATTATTAAGGACAACTTATGAGGATATTTGCATTCAAAAAATAATTCTTATGAACATATATTTTACTAAAATTATTTATTATTAAAATGTCCATGATATAAATTAATAGGTTTACTTATGATAATAACTAAACATATATAATATTTCTCTTAACACCATGATTCTTGATTTTCACCTTCAAACTCATAACTAATTAAGGCTATATTTGGATTGATAGAAGTGGATGAAATAAAGTGAAATGTAATTTAAAATATTTAAAATTCATTGTGTGAATTGATGAAAGAGGATGCAATAGAGTGGAGGGGGATGAGAGTGTAATAAAAAAAGATCTTGAGCCATTGAAAATGAGCCGTCCAAATTGAAGGGTTGGGGATAAAACGTAACTTTAAAAAATAACATTACCTATGAAAATAAATTTACCATTTGAAAAAATAACATTAAAATATCTATCTTTTTTGCTTTTAAAATTTAAAGTGACATAATTATCTTTAAAATATATTTATTTACATTTCATTCCATTATTATTTCTTTACCAAATAATATTTTGGAAAATTTAATTATAAGCTTATCATTTTTTCCCAAATAAGATTATGATACATTACACTTCATTCTGTTCCATTCCATTCCATTATATTACATTACATTATAAACCATCATTTTTCATCAATTCAAACATAACTCGAGCCTCCATATTTTCTCTTTCAATCTCTCAAATGTTTCGATTCAAGACTTTTTATCTCCTCTTCTACACAAACTTGCTCTAGGCTTAGGTATTTGAGGCTTTCTGATAACTCAGATCATTTTGATTCGAAAGCAATGGGTCATCAATATTTTTTTTTGGAAACTTTGGAAACCTCATCATCAAATCATCCGATCCAAATTTAAGTAGAGCATGTAAAATCCCCGACTGCCCCATATTTGTATAAAAAATACACCTTGAACTTAAGATCCGAAAACCAAGTCCTAAGTCTTTGTTTCATCAAAATGTTCAATCAAGAATGTTGATGGTGATTTTTCACCCCCAAGAAGTCAGCATCCCGAAGAGGGAAAAAATGAGTTTTCACTTATGAAGATGGGTTTTGTAATTAACAGAGGAAAGACCCAAGGTCCTCGTAAGGGCGAGATCAGGCAGAAGGGCCCGAGCCCGAGGTGTCCCATCAATCCGACCAGAAGAGGTCATGTTCCGACCAGAAGAGGTCATGTTCCGACCAGAAGTGGTCATGTTCCGACCAGAGGAGGTTATGTCCCGACCGGAGGTTATGACCAGACCCGACTTGATAAGAAGATATCAGATTCAGAATGGGCATCAGCAAAGGTCGACCCGACTCGATTCATAACTGTCGACCCGAGGAGAAAATATGTTCAAAAAATCAATGTGATTGAGGTCCTCGGGTCTGACCCAATCAAGTAGATCAGTATGACAGGACGACCATTGTTTCAACTGTCTGACCTTGTAGGACATTTCGGGGTAGTACTGATGAGGACAATGTATAATGGTGTAAGCACGACACGAGGACTTGCACCATCTATAAAGTCTTGATATGGCAGACACAACTTGTAAGATTATCTTCTGACACATGCCACCGCGTAAACAGATGGATACAGGTTGGCATCATAAAGGTAGCGTGTAGAGTATTCCCAAGAAATAGTGGTTTAATGAAATGTCAGATGACATGTCTACTTTCGGTGGAACAGTTGGGACAGAGAGCCTATTTTGCAGCAGTAGGTTAATGTGGCTGACGTCATGAGGACGGTGGGATATTGCTATTTTCCTTAGTATATAAAAGGGATGAGAGCTCTTTTGTAAGGGTTAGTAAATTTTACTCTAAGCTTTGTAAGAAAGAGAGAAACAATTAGTACAATACAGAAATACAATAGCTCGGTCATACTTAACCACCTGTAAAAAAGAGCTCGGCTAAGCCCAACCACATTATAAAATCAGTTTTTTTCCTTGTTCCCTTGGACGTAGATTGGATCGATTCCGCCGAACCATGTAATTCCTTTGTTGATTCTTGTGTTTGTTCTCGTTTTTTCCGCTAAATTTACTTTTGGTTTCCATTAAACCAAACAAATTCACAGTTGAGGGAAGATTGTTTGAGGAGTGAGTTTTCGGATTTGCCCCTGGAATGAAAATCGGTCATCAATAGTTGGCGCCGTCTTTAGAGAATCAGTACAAAAAGCAGTAGACGTGTTAAGACAATGGCAGAAGACGGGAGCCAAAGGTCTTCAGAGGCTTCAATAACGAAATGGATGGAAAAGATGTAGGAGACTATGAGAAATGAGAGAGAATCAACTTAGGTCTTCATAAAGGCCATGATGAAGAAGTTGGAGAAATTGGAGGAGAAAATTGGGGGAAGAGGGGAGGGTAGACAGACTCTAGAGTCATCCAACAACAATTTATGCTTTACATGGAGCGACCTGGAATGGTGTCCGGGAGAAGGACATGAAATTCCTAGCTATAGAAGACATCATGCCCGGAATGAAAGACACTGGAGAACCTGTGGTCGAGAGCATGTCAGCTCAGAGAACCAGATGATGACCTGATTCTAAAAGAGATGAGAAAATGGTAAAAAAGTATGAAAGATGGACCAATGGGTGACCAAGGCATGAGATTCCCAACGAGGTTCACTATGCCCTACATGGACCTTTTACAAAGGCCACACTGACCCAAAACCTCATGTTGAGAGATTTTTCTTACTGATGGAAATACAAGGGATGGTAGGAGAAGCTATCTGAAAGGTGTTCCCGCTGACCTTGGGCGGGTCGGCCAATTTGCGATTTAGGAGCTTGACCCCGGGAAGCATCAATAGCTTCAAGCAACTGAGGAAATCCTTTATACGACACTTCAAATGAGCATGTGTGTCTAGGAAGACAATAGGCTCGTTAAAGATAATGAAATAGAAGGATGATGAGCCCCTCAAATGTTTTCTTGATCGGTATCATAGCTTGGTGTTAGAGGTATGGGCGTACGAGTTCCCGGAGGCCTTGGAAAGTTTTAAGGGAGCTCTTAAGATCGAAAAATTATGATCCTACCTGAGGATCTGGGAGATATCGGACTATGCCGCGGCTTTAGTGCAGGCAAGAAAGTTTGTGCTAATGAAGGAAGATGAGAAGATTACCCGATGAGAGGGCACCCGGAGGACCAAGATACTCAAGTAGGAAAATCAGCAGGATTTGTGCAAAAATATGAGGAGACCAATCCCGAGGCAAAAGGAGCTCAGGCCGACGCCTTAGGATAATCAAGTTCAAGAGAGGAGGTCATATGTCCAGGTCAACCATGTCGCGGGGGGAACATAGTACACCCCTCTAAACAGATCCATGGCCTAGATAGTTCGGGAAATCCAGGATAAAGGTCTATTGGCTAAGCCCGATCTGAGGAGATTCATGTTTGAGGATGGAAACAACAGAGCTTATTGTATATACTATAATGTAAGAGGACATGTCGCAAATGGATGCAGGGACTTGCGAGAGCAGGTGGAAGACCTGATAAAAATGGCTACCTGGATGAGTGCATAGACCAAGTGGCTATGGAGGCCTCAGTGCTGATAGTGACAGTCATCGGGTCGAATACTTGAAATGCTGAGGTGCTGAGAGGATATTTCCAGCAAATCCTCTCTTATAATGACCCTCAAAAAGTTGCAAGAAGAACAGTAGATCCCAAGAATGTGAGTAAGACTTTCCATTTCTTAAATAAACAATTGTTTATCTATGCTTGTTTATTATGGCCCACATAGAGGCCGAGGCCGATGTGTTTTATGGCTTGGGTCTGCTTTAGTACCGTCGAGGCCGAGGTGTTTTATGGCTCGGGTCTTCTTTAGTATCGCTGAGGCCGAGGTGTTTTATAACTTGGGTCTACTTTAGTACCGCTGAGGCTAAGGTGTTTTATGGCTCGGGTCTGCTTTAGTACCGCCGAGGCCGAGGTATTTTGATGGCTCGGGTCTACTTTAGTACCGCTGAGGCCGATGTGTTTTGATGGCTCGAGTCTCCTTTAGTACCGCCAAGGCTGAGGTATTTTGATGGCTCAGGTTTGCTTTAGTACCGCCGATGCCGAGGTGTTTTGTAGCTCGAGGTCGGGTTACGTCCCACCGATGCCTTATTACCTTCGATTGGCTCTGGGTCGGGTTATATTCCATCGAGACCTTATTATATTCGTTGGTATGGGGTCGAAGTTTCTCCCCCGTGGCCAAGTGATATTGGCACAAGGATGATACATTCCCTTGTGGCCAAGTATTTATTCGTGGCTCGGGGTCGGGTTACGTCCCACTGATGTTTTGTTATCTTCAATTGGCACAAGGCTGGGTTACATCCCGCTGAAGCCCTATTATTATGTTAATGGCCCGAAAGAAAAAAATTTCCTCGTGACTTGTCTTATGTTATACAAGACTTTACAGAACATTCCTTCTAGAATCTCGAATTAGAGGGCGTGGCCAGGAAGAGAATAGCAGAGATAGTGAAATCAGTCTCCGATTTTTGACTAAGGGTCAACTAGTGCTGATTCAGGTCGACATCAGATGTCCAAGTGTTGAAAAGGTACCACAAGACATCAATTAAAGTAATATGAGGTGCCCATGAGAGTATCAGTTCGAGGACATCAGATTGGTCTCCGACTTCATACACCATAATTTTTTATATAGTTCCCGACATCAACTCGATAACTCGTTGATACCGAGAACTATGGGACATATGTTGATGGTGGTTTTTCATCCCAAAGAAGTCAGCATCCCGAGGAAGGGCAAGAAAAGATTTTTCGCTTACGAAGATGGGTTTTGTAATTAACAGAGGAAAGACCCAAGGTCCTCGTAAGAGCGAGATCAGGCAGAAGGGCCCGAGCCCGAGGTGTCCTATTAATCCGACCAGAAGAGGTCATATTCCGATCAGAAGAGGTCGGTCATGTGTTGATCAGAAAAGGTCATGTTCCGACCAAAAGAGGTCATGTCCCGACCAGAGGTCATGACCCGACCCGACTTGATAAGAAGATATCAGGTTCAGAATGGACATCAGCAAAGGCCGACCCAACCCGATCCATAACTATCAACTCGAGGAGAAAAGATGTTCAGAGAATCAATGTGATCGAGGTCATCGGGTCCAACCTAATCAGGTAGCTCGGTATGACAGGACGACCATTGTTTCAGTCGTCCGACCTTGTAGGACAAGTCGGGGCAGTACTAATGAAGACATGGTATAATAGTGTAAGAACGACACGGTGACTAGCACCATCTATAAAGTCTTGATATGACTGGCGCATCTTGTAAAATTATCTTCTAACACACGCCACCGCGTGAACAGGTGGATACAAGCTGACATCATAAAGGTAGCGTATGAAGTCTTCCCAAGAAAGAGTGGTTTAATGAAATGTCAGATGACAAAGTCTGTTTTCGGCGGAGCAGATGGGGCAGAGAGCTTATTTGGCAACACTAGGTCCACGTGGCTGACGTCATAAAGACGGTGGAACAATGCTATTTTCCTTAGTATATAAAGGGGATGAGAGCACGTTTATAATGGTTAGCAAATTTTACTCTAAGCTTTGTAAGAAAGAGAAAAACAATTAGTACGATAGAGAGATACAATAGCTCGGTCATGTTAGCGACATAGTTGTAGGCATTGCATTTTCGCATGTGAAACCCGATGATGAGTCTCATTTGGAGGCACTACCTTTTGAGTCATGAAAGCCGCGGGAAACGGATATCGGAAGGGGAAATTCAGGATAAACAAGCTCACTGTCTTCGTTGGTGCTGCGTTCGTTACTTCGTTCGAACCTCGTGCAGATTGCGGACGTTCGTGCCGCGTGCGATGAGGCGTTCGAACGGAGCCGGTAATTCTGGTTTTGCTGCTAGCCTCACACCCCAGCCCATTTAGCTCCCCAAAGCCCATAAAACACATCCCAAATTAAATAATTAAATATTAAATTAAATATTAAACAGTAAAAAAACATTTAAATCATTTACCAATTAAAATAAACAATTACCAACTTAAACTAAAATCATGCCTAAATTAAACAAATCACATACTAAATCAAAATACAATCATACCAAATTAAAATCAATCATAACCAATTAAAGCCAATCATATATTTGACTTCCTAATCTAATAAGATACTTAGCAATATAAAATATTTGTATTCCTAAACCAACACAAACTAAATATTACAACTTCCTAAAGTAAAATATTTTGTCCCCCCTCAATCCTTTGATTTCCTTGTTTAAAACTAAATCATATCCTAATTTAATGCACAAATCCCTTCCCTTGTAAACCCTAGCCATTTCTATATAAACAACCCCTAACCAAGGCCATTCCTCTCCGTCAGACAACACAATTCACACTCAAGCTCTCTCAAAATTCTCTAGACTCTCTCACACACCCAAAACACATCCAAGAGAAAACACTTCATACACACACAAAAAGAAAACAAAGAAACCACCACAAGACCACCCTCCATAGCCGAACCCAAACTCACCCATAGCCGAATTCTAAAACACGCCAAAACAACCTCCTAGATTACCTTAAAACAGTAGCCCAAAATCCTTAAAAAAACAGTAACTTAGAAAACTACATAGATAATCTTAAAAATAATCACTTTTAATTGCACTAAGAACCCACACAACTTGGAATAGTTCTTTGAAAACATTAAAACAGTAGCCCGTGCAGTGAGCAGCAAAACAGGAGCCGAATAGGAGCAGAACGGAGTTCGAACAATAAGCAAAGCAGCGAAGCAGTGAGCGAGGACGTTGAACCAGGGACCAGAAGAGTTGCGGAGCTTTACCCCCCTTTCGATCTTCGTGGAACGTGAGTCCGAGAGACGGCTTAAAAGGTTAGACCTGAGGGTATCTTTCACACTTTTTTTCCTTTTCCGCATTATTTATTAAGTATTTCGTGTATGATTGTAATGTTGAAATGTGTGTTGTGATTTTTGAGTATGTAAATATGCATGAATTATGAGATGTAATATGTTGTGGGCATTAGATGAATGAGAGATGTGTCAACTCTCGCGGTATATCGGATGGAAACCCGGACATAAATTTCATAGCCGATTCCGAATGGACGGTAAAAGCCGAAGGTCAAGAAAAAGGGCCTGAAAATGATGGAGTGCTTTGTGAAAGCTTCAGGGTATCAAGGAGAGCCTGAACCTGTGAAATCAATGGGATTGTGGTGCCTGGGTTTGAGATCTTCCAGGATTTGTTGGGTGAGAAACCATTGACTGGGAAAGCTGTGGAAACAGAGATTTGGGAGGAGGAATTGATAAAGTTAGAGAGCCTGACTCTGGAAGATGAGAAGCC
>SKCR01008010.1:0-24228 GCA_019454045.1 Zanthoxylum bungeanum | reverse complement strand
TTGTGTGTTTAGTTTTGCAGATATTTCAAGATGGAAGAAGCTCTCGCAAATCTTCGCAAGCAATTTCCTTCTCTCCCTCAAAAATCTCTGATGAAAGTCTACAAAGCTCGCTTAGAACGAATGAAACTACTGATGATCCATTGTGTGTGCCCAATGATATTCGTTGGGTAATTGAAGCACGAATCAGATTGGCAGGTGAGTCTTCTGAATCTTTTATTTCACATCTGCCTGGTTTTGGAAGAAGCACATATGCAAAGAAACATAGAGCTAAGCAAATGGGTGTTTGTTACAAATGTGCACGATGGAATTGCAATACTCGTTGTCGTTCTTTAGGAATGGTGTCTGAAAATCGCGAAGACAAAATTAAATTCATTAGGGGTGGCTTGAGTAAGGAGTCTTTAGAGATATATCTTCGACTCTTGAGACGCATCCCAGTGGACTGTTCACATAGCCTTTCGCAAATTACATACACAATTTCAAAAAGAAAGACAAGAGTTAAGTCTCGGGAATCTGACTCAAAAAGACCATGTGTTTCAATTTATAAAAAATTGGATGGGAAGCTTGTCCCTGACGCATAGACGTCAATCAAGCTGTTAATTTTCTTGTAAAATATTATATCTCTTTGTCTTTTCCTAATAATTGTAATTTGTTTGTTGTTTTCTTTTATTTTCTCCGACAGGATCCAGATCTTGTTGACTATCACGATCTATTTTACTATTTTGCTACTAATCGTCCTTGGAAGATACTTGTGCTATTTATTCCACCCTTTTCAGATATTATTAAATTCAACTCAACATTGCACTTTTGAAGATATCCAGAGTAAAACATGGAAGCCACTTCAAGAAGACGAGTTGAAAACATCTGTGTGTTTTGCGGTAGTACTGTTGGTACTAAACCACAATACATAGAAGCAGCACAGGAATTGGGTCGAGTCTTAGCAGCAAGGAATAAATTTAATATATGGCGGAGGTAATCTTGGACTTATGGGGATTGTTTCAAAAGCCGTACAGGAAGGAGGCAGTCATGTTTTGGGAATCATCCCAAAACCTTTGGCAGAGGCAAATCTTATTGAACCAACAAACGGAGAAGAACTAATCGTGCCAGGTATGTCTGAACGACTGGTAGAAATGATAAACCGTCTGATGCTTTTATTGCTTTGCCAGGTGGCTTGGGCACATTGGAGGAAATTTTTTAGTACTATCTTGGGCGAACCTGAACATACACCAGAAATCGCTTGGACTACTCAACATTGATGGATTTATGATTTTCTTTGTGTGTTTCTTGATGATGCTCGGAGAAATGGGTTCGTGTCAAAACCTATGAAAGAACTCCTCTTTACTGCCAGAACTGCTCCGGATCTAATAGACCAACTCATAGCCTATGAACCACAAATTGAACCTATCATTTCAAAGATAAAATGGACCGAGGACGATCGTGGTAAGAAGCGTCGAATTAATCTGGATCTTAACCTTTAATTTCCTGTAGAATTTTAGCTAACCAGGTATATTTCTAAACTCTTCTTCTACTGTTTAAGACATTGGGGACAATGTCTCATTTAGGTTGGGGGGGTGAGGTATAGTTAATAATACTTGTGTTGTGTATTGTGTTTTTATTTTTAGTCCAAAATTTTTCGAAAAATACAAAAAAATTGAAAAATTTTCAAAAATTACAAAAATATTTTGTTATGTGTTTTTATTTTGACTAAAAAGGTGTGAATTTGGTAAAAGATAGCCGAGTAAGGAGTTTCCACTCTTGAGACGTATTTCAAACCATTTATTTCGAAACAATAATTTTTGTTTATTTCATTTTGAATTATTTAATTTGCGAATTCTCCATAATACTGATTAAAATGAATCTTCATATGCTCATTTGACAGGTATTATCAACATGCATAGTAACATACAGACATGAGCTGTAATTGAAAAGCTTGTAATATTCCGTGCTCTAGTTTAATTGGAGGAAACATCTATAAATCTAAATGGAAAAAAAAATAATAATTTCTGATTTACAAAAATAAAGTACCTAAGATCCGGGTTATTAAGTCTGTAAGGGTGTTTTAACACCTAGTGCCCTAAAACCAACTGGTTTGGGAGTCATTGGCCCAAAGCTCGTTACATAGATCGAAGATACTGCAAAATATATTTATATCTGAAGTCTGAGTAATTAAGTTCGTAGGGGGTTCTTAACACCTGGTGCCCTAAAGCAACTGGTTGGGAGCCACCGACCCAAAGCTCGCTACATAGACGGAAGGTATTGTATATAAATAAAAAGTCAAATTCAGAAATCAAAAAAAAAATCAGAAAAATCAGAAAATTATTCCATTGCTACAAAAAGGTGTGAAATGATAGAACTTTAGGACAAAAATATTACTCTCTTATCAACTGCACTTATGACTGTTGTGGGCAAAAATGAGTTGTTTAATATTATGTTGGCTGTGTATATGGAGAATGGTAAAAATAATCGGAGAATTTACTTATTCGGTAATTAAGAAAGAAACAAAACAACTAGTAACTTGTAGTAGAAGTTTCACCTGATTAGTTACTAACTTCTTTATTCTCTTTTCTCTTGTCTTTTTGCTTTTGTGTGCATTAGTTTTACTATCTTTTTACTTTTTTAAAATGTTTGTGGGTATCATTGCTGTAAACCCTCACGAGACTACAACTCGTCCACTAGGGACACATAGGGGTTTAAAGGCTTGTTGCATATGCTAATGCAACCGTGATCCCTACGAAAATGGCTTAGTTAAATTTTATTCTGTTATTTTATTCTGTATTTTGCTCGAGGACTAGCAAAATGTTAGGTTTGGGGGGGGTGTGATGTGTGATATTTATATCATTATTTCACACTCATTTAATCTAATATTTTGTATAGTTTCTTGAGTTTTGTGAATGTTTTGATGTGTTTTGTGTTATTTTGTAGATAAATAAACTTTCAGGACATTCTGGAGGTGATTTGGAGCAAAACAGTGAAAATTGGCGAAAAAGGGCATTTTGGTAATTTACAGCGTCGCGCCGCCCATAACTTCCGCGTCGCGACGCCCAGCATGCGCCGAATCTGCTAACGTGCGCCTGGTCAACTGATCAGGATTGAGAAGTTTGACTTTGCTTTGCTAAAATGCGCCGTGCCACGTGTCACCATCACATCCAATCTGCTAACGTGCGACGTGCCATGTGTCAACATCATATGCTGCCGACACTTTGACTTGACACGTGTCGCCTCGTCATCAGCCATGTCAGCGGTCAACGAGTCAACTTCCCCATGTGTCAAGCCACGTCATCAGCCACGTCACAAGGTCAACGAAGTCAACGGGCCACGTCAGCATCAACCAACAAGCGTGACACGTGTCGCCACGTGTTGCAATCCTATTGTGCCGATAATTGTAACACGCGTCTTCGCCACATCATCGCCACGTCATCGCCACATCAGCATGACGTCATCAATGATGTCATCACAATAATTGAGAGTTAGCCGCCTTGACACGTGTCGCGTGAATAGTCAGCCGCCTTGCCACGTGTCGTCTCCTCAGCATGCCACGTTTTCACTGTACCCAGCGTCGCGACGCTAGTGTAATTTGGCGTCGCGACGCCCAGACCCTATCCGCGCCTATAAATTCAGCGCGAAATTTCATATTTCAGTGCACCATTCCCTCTCTCTTATTTGATGTAAATAGGGAATTCTTCTCTCTCTAAGTTTTGATTTAATTTTTAGTTTTTACTTTGTTAATAATTTTAATTACTTTTTGTAATAATAGTATTTACTTTCTTATTTTACAGTTTTTACTATTCACTATGAGGAGGTAACTTCCCTATGCTAGGGTGAAAGGTAATTATTTTACTATTGCTATTTAGATTAATCTCCCTTAAAAATGATATATTTACTATTTAAAATACTGATTAATAAAGGATACCGCTATATTGGTCGGTTGGCAATTCAATTTAATCTGGTTTAAATCTGACTAATAAAGGATACCGCTATATCGGTCGGTTGGTAAATTTATTTTATGTTGGTTTGAACTTGATTAATCAAGGATACCGCTATATTGGTCGGTTGGTAAATTTATTTTGGTACCGCCTTTATGGCTGGATTATGGATAAATATTACCGCCTATATGGCTGGTTGGACTTAATTTGACTTAATCAGGATACCGCCAGATTGGTCGGTTGGTAAAATAATATCACAAGTTCATATATTATTTTATGGGAGATATCTAAATTAGTAATAGTAAAAGTAATTCCTTTTACCTTAGCATTTTATTTTATTGTAATTTACTTTTCAGCTTTTACTTTACCGCAATTACCTTTCAGCAGTTTATGTCTTTTATTTTCAAGTTTTTACCAGCCCTAGCTATGTGTCATAACTAAGTTAATATCTAGGGTTGTGATGAAATTCAATGTCACGGGTTTATAAGGGTTAGATTATAATTTGGGTAATATAAAGATTTATTTATCAAGTCTTAATCTTAATGCTCTTTAATTAACTGGCCATTAATTAAATTGATTAGGTAAACTTAAAATGAACTAGACATAGGGATTTTAAGTTTAAAGACCTTAGATTCAATAGCCCACGATCTTCCTTAAGGATAGATAACCCTTTCAATAGATTTCCTTACAGGATAGGAATATACCTGTGGCGGGCGGTGGGGTGGGGGTAGCCATAATTGGAACTTAATCATAATGAATCTAGGTAATTTGGTTGACATAGACATATGGTTCAATTGGATTATACTAGGTATTTGTAATTGACCATCAGAAGAGGCTTTTACATAAATTAGTGTTTCAGGTTAATAAATTAAATATTACCCAATTATAAAATAACCACTTTATCTTTAATTAATATTGGAATAATCACAACCCTAGATAGTTTTTAATATTGAATTTTCCTAAAATCTACCTTCAAACAATTTTATTTTATTGTCTTTAAATTTAGAATCGTCGCTATTTCAAATCAATTAAATAATCTGTTAGATACTAGTAATAAATTAACCTCATAAAATTAATAACTTAGGTATTAAGTCCTCGTGGGATCGATACTTTTTATACTACTTGAACGATACGTACGCTTGCGTTATACGTGTGTGTTTACGCCGGTCAGAAGATACACCCCACATTTGGGAGCAACAGTCCGGTTTTTTTAGGCCTGTTGTCCAGCCCAACAATTTTCACTGGATGCCAGAACCAAGCAATACAACATTTGCTCAATGATAAATGGTAAATCTATCACTATTTCCCACTCATTTAACCTAATATTTTGTATAGTATCTTAAGTTTTGTGAATATTTTGATGTATTTTGTGTTATTTTGCAGATAAATAAAGTTTAGGAAGCATTGGAGACAATTTTGGGGCAAAATGGACAAAATTGACAAAAAGGGCAAAATCATTATTTCAGCGTCGCGACGCTGAAGCCTTGCGCGTCACGACGCCCAGAATGCGCCGAATCTGCTAACGTGCGCCGGGTCAACAGGTCAGAATTTGAGAAGTTTGACTTTGCTAACGTGGGCCGTGCCACGTGTCACCATCACAGCCGATATGCTAAAATGCGATGTGCCACGTGTCATCATCCTACGGTGCCGACAGTCATCATCGCCACGTGTGCCACGTGTCATCCTACGTGCCGCCACGTCATCCGGTCAACGAGTCAACTATGCCATGTGTCATGCCACGTCATCATCCACGTCAGCAGGTCAACCGAGTCAACACGCCACATCATCATCAGCCAATCAGAGCGTGACACGTGTCACAATCTTATGGTGCCGACAGCCGCCTCGCCACGTGTCGCCATGTCGCCCTCCACGCGTCAGAGTGACGTAAGCAATGACGTCATGAACAGTGCCACGTCATCGGATAAGATCTGATCTCTTAGCCGCATCGCCACGTGTCAAGCCGTCATTGAGCCACGGTTCACTGTACCCAGCGTCACGACGCTGAAGCCCTTGGCGTCGCGACGCTGGAACCTTATCCGCGCCTATAAATTGAGCTCGAGATTTCAGAATTCAGTGTACCTTCCTCTCTCTTTAATTCCTTCTAAAGAGAGAGTTTCTCTCTCTTCTTTCTTTAGTTTATTTTAATTAGTAGTTTTGTAAATAATTTTAATTACTTTTTGTAATAATAGTAATTTACTTTTTACTTTTTACTTTTTACAGTTTTTACTTTACCATGAGGAGGTAACTTCCTTATGTTAGGGTAAAAGGTAATTCTTTTATTATTACGATTTAGATTAATCTCCCTTAAAAATAATATATTACTATTTAAACCTGACTAATAAAGGATACCGCCAGATTGGTCGGTTGGTATTAAAATTCCTTTTCCGCCTTTATGGCTGGTTATTTTGTTCCGCCTTTATGGCTGGTTATTTTGTTCCGCCTTTATGGCTGGTTGGTTATAATTTCAAGTTTATATATTATTTTACTGGGAGATATCTAAATGAGTAGTAGTAGAAGTAATTCCTTTTACCTTAGCATTTTATTATAATTTTACTTTTCAGCTTTTACTTTATGTCTTTTACTTTTATGTTTTTACTAGTCCTATTTATGTGTTAGTTTTCTAAGGTTGTGATGACTTTTAATATCACCGGTTTATAAGGGGTTATTTTATAGTTTGGGTAATTTAAAGGTTTACTTATTAAGTCTTAAGCTTAATGCTTCTTGTTGTCTGATCACCAATAAGATTGATGTGGTAAATCTAAAATGAACTAGACATAGGGATTTTAGGTTTCAGCCTTAGATTTAATAACCCACGATCTTCCTTGAGGATAGATAACCCTTTAATAGATTTCCTTACTGGATAGGAATATACCTGTCGGGCGGGGGTAGCCATAATTGGAACTTAAACTTAATGAATCCAGATAATTTGGTTGACATAGACATATGGTTCAATTAGGTTAAACTGGGTATTTGTGTCTGACCATCGACAGAGGCTTACACATAATTTAGTGTTCCAGGTTAGTAAACTGATTAATTACACAAACATAAAATAATCACTTCATCTTTTAAAAGATATTAGAAGGATTCACAACCCTAGATCTTTGTCTTTTGTATTTTCCTTAGTATTTTCTTTTGTCTTTTTATTTATTTATTTATTTTGTAAAACCACTTTCAACCAATCAAACAATCATTCTCTTCACCTTCAATTAGATATTTGTAATTAAATAGATTCAATAATTAATAACAACAGTAGGTAATAAGTCCTCGTTGGATCGATATTTTTATACTACTTGAACGATACGTGCGCTTGCGTTATACGTGTGTGTTTACGCCGGTCAAGTTTTTGGCGCCGTTGCCGGGGACTTAATTTTCTTGAGTTGTTAATTTTGAAGCTATCTAATTTACTTATATCTAATTTTCTTTATCTGTAATTTTTATTTCTTTCTTTTGTTTCCAGGTGATTAAAAAATGGAACATTATTGGGAGATTGAGAGATCACGAGCCTTACAAGAAGATACACCCCACATCTGGGAACAACAGTCCGATTTTCTGAGGCTTGTTGTCCAGCCCAACAATTTTCACTGGATGCCAGAACCAAGTAATATTGCATTTGCTCAACAGAACTCAATGTGGAGATGTGACATATGTAATGGTAACCACCCAAGCGATTATTGCGAGTACAACTACAATTCAGGGTGGCAGAACTATCAGAATCATTCATGGTACGAATAACCATCACATTTTCCATCTTATCCACCATCTTCCTTCGATCATTATCAAGAACCTGAACCATCCGAGGAAGATCAATTGATTCACATGTTCAAAGAACAAACAGTTCAATTTGATGCACAAATTCAGAGTCAAGCGGCGTATTTACAGAGAATGACAGATCAGATTAGCCAATTAACAGAAAACCAGAACTACATACCTCAAGAATCATTTCACGATGACACTTTAGCAGAGGAGGATGCTGAGGAGAATCAAGAACCAGAGGTATCAGTTTAGGAACCCGAACCTGTTGAAATTTTTGAAACATGTATTTCACAGATGACAGATGAAGAGCTGAATGCAGAAATTTTCAAATACATCTATGAAGAAAAGGTGGAGCAAGAAGCAGAGCAAATGGAGGAGCAAATGTCTGACCTTAATAAAGATCTAGAGCATTCAGGAAAAACATCGCTGTTTTGGGGAGTACAAACCAAAGACATCAACCAGAAGCTTGAATGAATGGAATTTCCATTCCAAGTCAAGCACCATACGAGACCTCCTGATTTTCTTTCTTTCTTTGCAGGAACCACTGGAACAACAAGGAGCAAAAAAGTGGCACGAGCACTGAATGAGACAAAACTCTTATTGCCACTTTACCGTTGGAATAGACCCTTCAAAAGCAACGCTCACGGGATTGTCTTTAATCGGACATCCAAAACGATATTGAAACCTCCTTAACAGATGAATTTCAGTCACGTCTGGCTGAAGACGAAAAATTTAGCGCTAGCAGGGAGGCAACCCATGCAATTTGTTGTAATTTGTTTTCATATTTTGTGTGAACTTCTTAATTTTGTGTGTTATTTTTGTAGGGAAAGGCACAAACGGAGCATTTTAAGACAGAAGAAAATTGTGTTTGGAAATAAAAGATGAGAAACAATTCATTAAGGAGGGCTGAATAAGGAATGAAATCTTAAGACGCATCCTAATGGATTTATATACCAAACAAGTGGCGTATTGCGTACATAATTCCGTTGCCTTAATTATTGCTTTGATTCGCTTTTCTGTTGTAATTATCTTTATTTTCGTAGACAAGATCCAGAATTTTTGACCTTTCATGATTTCTTTTGTTGTTTAGCTAACAATCGTCCTTTGGAAGATATTAGTGCTATTATTACTCACCATTTTTTCAGGTACTATAAATTCAGCCCGTCATTGCACTTTTGAAGACATCCATAGTTGAGAAAGAAATACATAAAAAATGGAAGCCACTTCAAGAAGACGAGTTGAAAACATCTGTGTGTTTTGCGGTAGTATTGTTGGTACTAAACCACAATACGTAGAGGCAGCACAGGAATTGGGTCGAGTCTTAGCTGCAAGAAATATGCACTTAATATATGGCGGAGGAAATCTTGGACTGATGGGGATCGTTTCAAAGGCCGTACAGGAAGGAGGCAGTCACGTTTTGGGAATCATCCCAAAACCCTTGGCAGAGGCAAATCTTATTGGATCGTCAAACGGAGAGGAACTGATCGTGCCAGGTATGTCTGAACGACTGGTGGAAATGATTAACCGTTCTGATGCTTTTATTGCTTTGCCAGGTGGCTTGGGTACATTGGAGGAAATTTTTATAGTTCTATATTGGGCGAACCTGAACATACACCAGAAACCGCTTGGACTACTCAACATTGATGGATTTTATGATTTTCTTTGTGTGTTTCTTGATGATGCTCGGAGAAATGGGTTCGTGTCAAAACCTATGAAAGAACTCCTCTTTACTGCCAGAACTGCTCCGGATCTAATTGACCAACTCGTAGCATATGAACCACAAGTTGACCCTATCATTTCAAAGATAAAATGGTCCGAGGACGATCGTGGTAAGAGACGTAGGATTAATCTGGATCTTAACCTTTAATTTTCCTGTAGGTTTCAGCTAACCAGGTACGAACTTCTTAACTTTCTTTTTACTGTTTAAGACATTGGGGACAATGTCTCATTTAGGTTTGGGGGTGAGGTATAGTTAATAGTACTTGTTTGTTTTGTATTCTTATTTTTAGTCCAAAATTTTTCGGAAAATACAAAAAAAATTGAAAAATTTTCAAAAATTACAAAAATATTTTGCATATTTTGTTTTTTTATTTTGACTAAAAGGGTGAAATTGGTAAAAGATAGCTGAGTAAGGAGTTTCCACTCCTAAGACGTATCTCAAACCTATTTCGAAACAAGTTAATTTTTGTTTATTTCATTCTGAATTATTTAATTTGTAAATTCTCCTTAATACTGACTAAAATGGATCTTCATATGCTCAGTTTGCAGGTATTATCAACATACATGGAAACATACGGACATGAGCTAAAATTGAAAAGTTTGTAATATTCCGTGCTCTAGTTTAATTGGAGGAAGCATCTCTAAATAGTAATGGAATAAAAAAAAATTCTGATTTATAAAAATAAAGTATCTAAGATCCGGGTTATTAAGTCTGTAAGGGTGTTTTAACACCTAGTGCCCTAAAACCAACTGGTTTGGGAGTCATTGGCCCAAAACTCGCTACATGGATCAAAGATGCTGCAAAAATATTTATATCTGAAGTCTGGGTAATTAAGTCCATAGGGGTGTCTTAACACCTGGTGCCCTAAAGCCAACTGGTTTGGGAGCCACCGACCCAACACTCGCTACATAGATGGAAGATATTGTATATAAATAAAAAATAGAGAAAAAATCAAAGAAAAAATCAGAAAAATTATTCCATTGCTACAAAAAGGTGTGAAATCTGATAGAACTTTAGGACAAAAATATTACTCTCTTATCAACTGCACTTATGACTGTTGTGGGCAAAAATGAGTTGTTTAATATCTTGTTGGCTGTGAATACGAAGAATGGTAAAAATAATCGGAGAATTTACTTATTCGGTATTTTAGAATGAAACAAAACAACTAGTAACTTGGAGTAGAAGTTTCACCTGATTAGTCACTAACTTCTTTATTCTCTTTTCGCTTGTCTTTTTGCTTTTGTGTACATTAGTTTCACTACCTTTTTACTTTTGTAAAATATTTGTGGGTATCATTGCTGTAAACCCTCACGAGACTACAACTCGTCCACTAGGGACACCTAGGGGTTTAAAGGCTTGTTGCATACGCTAAATGCAACTGTGATCGCTACGAAAGTGGCTTAGTTAATTTTATTTTCATGTTATTTTATTTTATGTTTTGCTCGAGGACTAGCAAAATGTTAGGTTTGGGGGTGTGATAAGTGGTAAATCTATCACTATTTCCCACTCATTTAACCTAATATTTTGTATAGTATCTTGAGTTTTGTGAATATTTTGATGTATTTTGTGTTATTTTGCAGATAAATAAAGTTTAGGAAGCATTGGAGACAATTTTGGGGCAAATTGGACAAAAAGGGCAAAATCGTAATTTCAGCGTCGCGACGCTGAAGCCTTGCGCGTCGCGACGCCCAGAATGCGCCGAATCTGATAACGTGCGCCGGGTCAACAGGTCAGAATTTGAGAAGTTTGACTTTGCTAACGTGCGTCGTGCCACGTGTCACCATCACAGCCGATATGCTAAAATGCGATGTGCCACGTGTCATCATCCTACGGTGCCGACAGTCATCATCACCACGTGTGCCACGTGTCGCCACGTCATCCGGTCAACGAGTCAACTATGCCATGTGTCATGCCACATCATCATCCACGTCAGCAGGTCAACCGAGTCAACACGCCACATCATCATCAGCCAATCAGAGTGGGACACGTGTCGCAATCTTATGGTGCCGACAGCCGCCTCGCCACGTGTCGCCATGTCGCCCTCCACACGTCAGAGTGACGTAAGCAATGACGTCATGAACAGTGCCACGTCATCGGATAAGATCTGATCTCTTAGCCGCCTCGCCACGTGTCAAGCCGTCATTGAGCCACGTTTCACTGTACCCAGCGTCGCGACGCTGAAGCCATTGGCGTCGCGACGCTGGAACCTTATCCGCGCCTATAAATTGAGCTCGAGATTTCAGAATTCAGTGTACCTTCCTCTCTCTTTAATTCCTTCTAAAGAGAGAGTTTCTCTCTCTTCTTTCTTTTAGTTTATTTTAATTAGTAGTTTTGTAAATAATTTTAATTACTTTTGTAATAATAGTAATTTACTTTTTACTTTTTACAGTTTTTACTATTTACCATGATGAGGTAACTTCCTTATGTTAGGGTAAAAGGTACTTCTTTTATTATTACTATTTAGATTAATCTCCCTTAAAAATAATATATTTACTATTTAAACCTGACTAATAAAGGATACCGCCAGATTGGTCGGTTGGTAATAAAATTCCTTTTCCGCCTTTATGGCTGGTTATTTTGGTTCCGCCTTTATGGCTGGTTATTTTGGTTCCGCCTTTATGGCTGGTTATTTTGGTTCCGCCTTTATGGCTGGTTGGTTATAATTTCAAGTTTATATATTATTTTACTGGGAGATATCTAAATAAGTAGTAGTAGAAGTAATTCCTTTTACCTTAGCATTTTATTATAATTTTACTTTTCAGCTTTTACTTTATGTCTTTTACTTTTATGTTTTTACTAGTCCTATTTATGTGTTAGTTTTCTAAGGTTGTGATGACTTTTAATATCACCGGTTTATAAAGGGTTATTTTATAGTTTGGGTAATTTAAAGGTTTACTTATTAAGTCTTAAGCTTAATGCTTCTTGTTGTCTGATCACCAATAAGATTGATGTGGTAAATCTAAAATGAACTAGACATAGGGATTTTAGGTTTCAGCCTTATATTTAATAACCCACGATCTTCCTTGAGGATAGATAACCCTTTAATAGATTTCCTTACAGGATAGGAATATACCTGTCGGGCGGGGGTAGCCATAATTGGAACTTAAACTTAATGAATCCAGATAATTTGGTTGACATAGACATATGGTTCAATTGGGTTAAACTGGGTATTTGTGTCTGACCATCGACAGAGGTGTAGGCATTGCATTTTTGCATGTGAATCCCGATGAGGAGTCTTATTTGGAGACAACTACCTTTTAAGTCACGGAAGCCGCGGGAAACGGATATCGGAAGGGGAAATTCAGAATAAACAAGCTCACTGTCTTCGTTAGTGCTTCGTTCGTTACTTCGTTCGAACGTCAAACAGATTGCGGGCGTTCGTGTCGCGTTCGAAGGAGCGTTCGAACGGTGTCGGTAATTCTGGTTTTGCTGCTAGCCTCACACCCAGCCCATAAAACACATCCCAAATTAAATAAATAAATATTAATTTAAACATTAAACATTAAATAAAATATTTAAACCATTTACCAATTAAATAAAATATTTACCTAACTTAAACTAAAATCATGCCTAATTTAAATAATTTGAATATTATATACTAAAACTAAAAAGAAGATATGCCTAATTAAAATCAATCCTAACCAATTAAAGCCAATCATATATTTGACTTCCTAATCTAATAAGATACTTACCAATATAAAATATTGTATTCCTAAACCAAGCCAATCAAATATCCAACCTTCCCTATCTAGCCAAGATTTGTCCCCCCTCTCAATCTTTGACTTCCCTTAACCAAACCAAATCAAATCCCTCTTGAATGCACCAAATCCCTTCCTTGTGAGACAAGGTGAAGCCCTAACCCTTCTCTATATAAACAACCCCTAAACCAAAGCCATTCTGGCCTTCACACAACCTAAGTCACGCCCTAGCCCTAGAAACACACCAAGACTCTCTCTACACGTCCAAGACTAAAAAAATAGAAAAAGAAAACACTTCAAAAAAAGAACAAAGAGCCATAACCATCTCTTCCATAATCGAATCCACAACAAGAACCTCAACCCTCCACCATAGTCGAATCCAAAGCACCAATAACCACCATAGCCGAATCCAGAACATACCAAACTCACCATTAGCCGAATCCTAAAACACGCCTAAACAACCTCCCAAATCATCTTAAAACAGCAGCCCAAAACCTTAAAAACGGTAACATAAAAACTGCATAGATAATCTTAAAAATAATCGCATACAATTGCACTAAGAACCCACACAAACTTGGAATAGTTCATTGAAAACGTTAAAACAGGTGGCCCGTGCAGTGAGCAGCAAGACAGAGGCCGAATAGGAGCAGAACGGAGTTCGAACCGCAAGCAAAACAGCAAAGCAGTGAGCTAGGACGCTGAACCAGTGAACCAGAAAAGTTGCGGAGCTTTACCCCTTCCGATCTTCGTGAAACGCGAGTCCGAGAGACGGCTTAAAAGGTTAGACCTGAGGGTATCTTTCACATTTATTTTTACTTAATTTCTGGTCATTTACTTTGATTATATTTTCTGTATTTGTGGCATTCGTTGTGTGTATGATGTGTGTTGTGGGTATTGGATGAATGGAAGAGTGTCGTCTCTTGTGGTATATAGGATGGAAATCCAGACGTAAATTCCGTAGCCGAATCCGAATGGACGGTAGTGCGGTCTGTACATGGGACACAACTCCACGTACCACTTGAGTAAACGGCACCTCCTCTTGTGTGGTGTTGCTTTGGTTTATTTATTTCTTGTCATTTAAATTCTGTATATTGCTTATTCCCGTATGATTTGATCGAGTGCATGGGCTTAGTTAGTGCGATGAAAGGTTCCCTAATTGGAGGGGTTAAAATCCTTCACCACGACGCTTTGCCGCACCGATTGATGTGTGTTCGGTTGAATGCGAGATACGTTCAATCGAGCATACCTAGTTTGATATGATTGTCTTTATTTTCGTATGCATGATTCAACCGAGCGCATGGGTTTAGTAAGTGCGATGTGAGATCCCCTACGGGGAGGGGCTAAAGCCCTTTACCACGATGCTTTGCCGCGCCGGTTGATGTGTGTTCGGTTGGATGCAAGACACGTTCAATCGGACATACTTAGAATAGTATGATTGTCTTTATGTTTGTATGCATGATGTGATGTGACGCACATGGGCTTAGTATGTTGGTCTAAAGGTCCTCTCTTTGAGAGATCAAGAGCCCCCAAAAGGCCACCTTTACGGCAGTACTTCGCCGCGCCCCTTTATTTTGTTGTTTATGTATTGCGTCCTATTTCATGCATCAGGTCTGTTCCCGTTCGAACGCGTTTACGAACGCAACTCGAACGCGCATGCATTTTTGCCTTATCATGCATCAGGTCTCATTTCCGTTCGAACGCGTTTACGAACGCCATACGAACGCGAGCATTCTGTTTCATTTCCGTTCGCACGCGTTATCAAACGCCATACGAACGCGAACCTTCTGTTTACCGTTCGAACGCGTTTACGAACGCTACACGAACGCGAACACACTGAACTGAGTCTGTCTTATCATATTCATGCATAATTGCCTCTTGGTTGATCTTTCTTGTGTTATATAGCCAACTGTATTATTTGTATTCAAGCATGATTAGGCTGTTAGCATGTTATTTGGTTAATAGGTTCATGAGATAGTACTCAAGCATGATTATGTTGTTCTTAGTTTTCCATATCATAGGATTGAAATATGTTCATGAGATTGCCATGTGATGTTGCATGTTGTGATGAACTTGTTGATGTATGCACATGAATTTAGAAGCATGATATCTTTGGAAATAAATGTTATTTAAGCCTGGTTAAATTATCACATAAATCCTTTTATTACAAGTGACATAAGTAAGGGACCATTCTGAACCCAACGGTTTGAGGTCTTCCCTTGCGAGGGGTGAGTGCGGCCTTAAATCTTTGTCCCGGTGCACACCAGGTGGCGACTCCATTACTCTCCGGTTTAGTCCCCCGTGGCTACTCCGTACTCCCAACTAGGCCGCGAGCCTAGAACAGCATGCGTCTTCCAGATTTCTGTGTTCCCACAAGAGGCTTACACATAATTTAGTGTTCCAGGTTAGTAATTAAATAGATTCAATAATTAATAACAACAGTAGGAAATAAGTCCTCGTGGGATCGATATTTTTATACTACTTGAACGATACGTGCGCTTGCGTTATACGTGTGTGTTTAGGCCGGTCACTCAACAGAACGCAATGTGGAGATGTGACATATGTAACGGTAACCACCCAAGAGATTATCGCGAGTACAACTACAATTCAGGGTGGCAAAATTATCAGAATCCTTCATGGTATGATAGCCATCACATTTCACAGAGTCACATTTTCCATCTTATCCACCATCTTCATTCGATCCTTATCAAGAACTAGAACCATCCGAGGAAGATCAATTGATTCACATGTTCAAAGAACAGGGAGCTCAATTTGATGCACAAATTCAGAGTAACGCGGAATCCATACAGAGAATGACAGATCAGATCAGACAATTAATAGAAAACCAGAGCTACATACCTCAAGAATCATTTCACGATGACACTTCAGTAAAGGAAGAGGCTGAGCAGTATCAACAACCAGAGGTAATAGTTCAGGTGCCCGAACCGGCAAAGTCTCGATTTGATTTTTATTATTCTGACTCCGACGAGGATGAAAAAGCTGAGCTGTGTGTACCAACTGCACCAACAAATGAGGATGGAATTCTGTATCCTCAAAATGAAGATCTTGGAGATTCCATTGCCCAAATGTTTGATGAAGATCTACCTGAGCCAATCATTTCAAACAGATCAGAGGATGAAGACCTAAAATCTGACATTTCTTTTCATCCTCAGGTTGAAAATTTTGAAACATGTATTTCACAGATGACAGATGAAGAGCTGAATATGGAAATTTTAAAATACATATGTGAAGAAAAGGTGGAACAAGAAGCAGAGCAAATGGAGGAGCAAATGTCTGACCTTAATAAAGATCCAGAGCATTCAGGAAAAACATCGCTGTTTTGGGGAGTACAATCTAAAGATATCACCCAGAAGCTTGACAGAATGGAACTCCCATTCCAAGTCAAGCACCATACAAGACCTCCTGATTTTCTTTCTTTCTTTTCAGGAACCACTGGAGTGACAGAGTTTAAAAAGGTGGCACGAGCACTAAATGAGACAAAACTTTTTTTGTCGCTTTACCGTTGGAAGAGACCCTTCAAAAGCAACGCTCACGGGATTGTCTTTAATCGGACATCTAAAACGACATTGAAACCTCCTTAACAGATGGATTTCAGTCACGGCTGGCTGAAGACGAAAAATTTAGCGCTAGCAGGGAGGCAACCCATGCAATTTTGTTGAAATTTTTGTTTTCATATTTTGTGTATACATGTTGTAGATTTTTTAATTTTGTGTGTTATTTTTTGTAGGGAAAAGCACAAATGAAGCATTTTAAGACAGAAGGAATAGTGTTGGGCAATCAGAAAGAAGAGAGCTAATTCATTTGTGATGGCTGAGTAAAGAATTAATTCTTGAGACACATCCTAATGAATTTATACCAAACGAGAGGCGTATTGCATACACAATTCTGTTGCCTTAATTATTGCTTTGATTCGCTTTTCTGTTGTAATTATCTTTATTTTCGTAGACAAGATCCAGACTTTTTGACCTTTCACGATTTCTTTTGTTGTTTAGCTAACAATCGTCCTTTGGAAGATATTAGTGCTATTATTACTCACCCTTTTTCAGGTATTATAAATTCAGCCCGTCATTGCACTTTTGAAGGCATCCAGAGTTGAAAAAAAGAAATACATAAAAAATGGAAGCCACTTCAAGAAGACGAGTTGAGAACATCTGTGTGTTTTGCGGTAGTAATGTTGATATTAAATCACAATACATAGAAGCAGAACATGAATTGGGTCGAGTCTTAGCTGCAAGGAATATGCACTTAATATATGGCGGAGGAAATCTTGGACTGATGGGGATCGTTTCAAAAGCCGTACAGGAAGGAGGCAGTCACGTTTTGGGAATTATCCCAAAACCCTTGGCAGAGGCAAATCTTATTGGATCATCAAATGGAGAGGAACTGATCGTGCCAGGTATGTCTGAACGACTGGTAGAAATGATTAATCGTAGTGATGTTTTTATTGCTTTGCCATGTGGCTTGGGTACATTGGAGGAAATTTTTATAGTACTATCTTGGGCGAACCTGAATATACACCAGAAACCGCTTGGACTGCTCAACGTGGATGGATTTTATGATTTTCTTTGTGTGTTTCTTGATGATGCTCGGAGAAATGGGTTCGTGTCAAAACCTATGAAAGAACTCCTCTTCACTGCCAGAACTGCTCCGGATCTAATTGACCAACTCGTAGCATATGAACCACAAGTTGACCCTATCATTTCAAAGATAAAATGGTCCGAGGACGATCGTGGTAAGAGGCGTCGAATTAATCTGGATCATAACCGTTAATTTCCTGTCGAATTTCAACTAATCAGGTACTATCTTCTAAACTCTGCTTCTATTGTTTAAGACATTGGGGACAATGTCTCATTTAGGTTTGGGGGTGAGGTATAGTTAATAGTACTTGTTTGTATTGTGTTTTTATTTTTAGTCCAAAATTTTTCGAAAAATACAAAAAAAATTGGAAAATTTTCAAAAATTACAAAAATATTTTGCATTTTTGTGTTTTTATTTTGACTAAAAAAGTGAAATTGGTAAGAGATAGCTGAGTAAGGAGTTTCCACTCCTGAGACGTATTTCAAACCTATTTCGAAACAAGTTAATTTTTGTTTATTTCCTTTTAAATTATTTAATTTGTAAGTTCTCCATAATACTGACTAAAATGGATCTTCATATGCTCAGTTGACAGGTATTATCAACATACATGGAAACATACGGACATGAGCTAAAATTGAAAAAGTTTGTAATATTCCGTGCTCTAGTTTAATTGGAGGAAGCATCTCTAAATAGTAATGGAATAAAAAAAAATTCTGATTTATAAAAATAAAGTATCTAAGATCCGGGTTATTAAGTCTGTAAGGGTGTTTTAACACCTAGTGCCCTAAAACCAACTGGTTTGGGAGTCATTGGCCCAAAGCTCGCTACATGGATCGAAGATGCTGCAAAAATATATATATCTGAAGTCTGAGTAATTAAGTCTGTAAGGGTGTCTTAACACCTGGTGCCCTAAAGCCAACTGGTTTGGGAGCCACCGACCCAACACTCGCTACATAGACGGAAGATATTGTATATAAATAAAAAAATAGAGAAAAAAATCAAAGAAAAAATCAGAAAAATCAGAAAAATTATTCCATTGCTACAAAAAGGTGTGAAATCTGATAGAACTTTAGGACAAAAATATTACTCTCTTATCAACTACACTTATGACTCTTGTGGGCAAAAATGAGTTGTTTAATATTTTGTTGGCTGTGTATATGAAGAATGGTAAATATAATCAGAGAATTTACTTATTCGGTAATTTATAATGAAACAAAACAACTAGTAACTTGTAGTAGAAGTTTCACCTGATTAGTCACTAACTTCTTTATTCTCTTTTCTCTTGTCTTTTTGCTTTTGTGTGCATTAGTTTTAATACCTTTTTACTTTTGTAAAATGTTTGTGGGTATCATTGCTGTAAACCCTCACAAGACTACAACTCGTCCACTAGGGACACCTAGGGGTTTAAAGGCTTGTTGCATACGCTAAATGCAACCGTGATCCCTACGAAAGTGGCTTAGTTAATTTTATTTTCATGTTATTTTATTTTATGTTTTGCTCGAGGACTAGCAAAATGTTAGGTTTGGGGGTGTGATAAGTGGTAAATCTATCACTATTTCCCATTCATTTAACCTAATATTTTGTATAGTATCTTGAGTTTTGTGAATATTTTGATGTATTTTGTATTATTTTGCAGATAAATAAAGTTTAGGAAGCATTGGAGACAATTTTGGGGCAAAATGGACAAAATTGGACAAAAAGGGCAAAATCATTATTTCAGCGTCGCGACGCTGAAGCCTTGCGCGTCACGACGCCCAGAATGCGCCGAATCTGCTAACGTGCGCCGGGTCAACAGGTCAGGATTTGAGAAGTTTGACTTTGCTAACGTGCGCCGTGCCACGTGTCACCATCATAGCCGATATGCTAAAATGCGCCGTGCCACGTGTCATCATACTACGGTGCCGACAGTCATCATCGCCACGTGTGCCACGTGTCATCCTACGTGTCGCCACGTCATCCGGTCAACGAGTCAACTATTCCATGTGTCATGCCACATCATCAGCCACGTCAGCAGGTCAACCGAGTCAACATGCCACGTCATCATCAGCCAATCAGAGCGTGACACGTGTCGCAATCTTATGGTGCCGACAACCGTCTCGCCACGTCGCCCTCCACACGTCAGAGTGACGTAAGCAATGACGTCATGAACAGTGCCACGTCATCGGATAAGATCTGATCTCTTAGCCGCCTCGCCACGTGTCAAGCCGTCATTGAGCCACGTTTCACTGTAGCGGGCGTCGCGACGCTGAAGCCTTGCGCGTCGCGACGCTGGAACCTTATCCGTGCCTATAAATTGAGCTCGAGATTTCAGAATTCAGTGTACCTTCTTCTCTCTTTAATTCCTTCTAAAGAGAGAGTTTCTCTCTCTTCTTTCTTTTAGTTTATTTTAATTAGTAGTTTTGTAAATAATTTTATTTACTTTTTGTAATAATAGTAATTTAATTTTTACTTTTTACTTTTTACTTTTTACAGTTTTTACTATTTACCATGAGGAGGTAACTTCCTTATGTTAGGGTAAAAGGTAATTCTTTTACTATTACTATTTAGATTAATCTCCCTTAAAAATAATATATTTACTATTTAAACCTGACTAATAAAGGATACCGCCAGATTGGTCGGTTGGTAATAAAATTCTTGTTCCGCCTTTATTGCTGGTTATTTTGGTTCCGCCTTTATGGCTGGTTATTTTGGTTCCGCCTTTATGGCTGGTTATTTTGGTTCCGCCTTTATGGCTGGTTGGTTATAATTTCAAGTTTATATATTACTTTACTGGGAGATATCTAAATAAGTAGTAGTAGAAGTAATTCCTTTTACCTTAGCATTTTATTATAATTTTATTTTTCAGCTTTTACTGTATGTCTTTTACTTTTATGTTTTTACTAGCCCTAGTTATGTATTATTTATCTAAGAGTTGTGATGAATTTTAATATCACCGGTTTATAAGGGGTTATTTTATAGTTTGGGTAATTTAAAGGTTTACTTATTAAGTCTTAAGTTTAATGCTTCTTGTTCTCTGATCACCAATAAGATTGATGTGGTAAATCTAAAATGAACTAGGCATAGGGATTTTAGGTTTCAGCCTTAGACTTAATAGCCCACGATCTTCCTTGAGGATAGATAACCCTTTAATAGATTTCCTTACAGGATAGGAATATACCTGTCGGGCGGGGGTATCCATAATTGGAACTTAAACTTAATGAATCCAGATAATTTGGTTGACATAGACATATGGTTCAATTGGGTTAAACTGGGTATTTGTATCTGACCATCGACAGAGGCTTACACATAATTTAGTGTTCCAGGTTAGTAAACTGATTAATTACACAAACATAAAATAATCACTTAATCTTTTAAATGATATTAGAATGATTCACAACCCTAGATCTTTGTCTTTTATATTTTCCTTAGTATTTTCTTTTGTCTTTTTATTTATTTATTTTGTAAAACCACTTTCAAACAATCAAGCAATCATTCTCTTCACCCAAAATTAGATATTTGTAATTAAATAGATTCAATAATTAATAACAACAGTAGGAAATAAGTCCTCGTGGGATCGATATTTTTATACTACTTGAACGATACGTGCGCTTGCGTTATACGTGTGTGTTTACGCCGGTCAACTCACTAGTGACTCCGAGTCGCTGCTAAGGCAGGCCCACAAGGAGACGTACCAAGGTTAAACTCATCAATGATAAACTCAAGTTACTTGCGTAACCCTGACAGCTAGGGCACGTTCAGGATTCCGCTTTCGCTTGAATTTATCTAGTATCTAATATACATCCGGCATAAATAAATCTCTATCGGCTACACCCTCACAGCAGAGGCACGGTCTCGGATGTAGTCACGGAAAAATATTTATAAACCGTATTGATAAGACGGATCAAGAAACAAGTAATCCAAATACTAGTTACTTTAAAACCTTATTAAGCGGGGATATTCCATTAAATGTCATACACCCTAAATCTAATCAAATTAGATTATATCAAGCATGTACAAAGTCAAGAAAACATGATTAAACATTGAATAAAACAAGCTAATCATTTTATGGAGGCCTAGAATCAGACTCGCTCTGATACCATTTTGTAGGGGTTTTAGGGGCTAAATCCGGTAACGCAGCGGAAACGGTGGAAAATCAAATTTTCCGATTTCAAAACTTTTTCTCGGATTAATTAAATAAACATATTTATTTAATTATCCAATAATCAAATTATGAAATAAAATTCAAATAAATCATATTTAAGTGAATTTACCGAATTACCCTTATACTTGGTATTTAGTCCATTTTAGTCCGAAATTGATCAAATCAATTTTGAATGATTCTAAATCATTTCTAAGATGAACTTAGCATGTTCAAAACATCAAAACACCAAGGGCAACAGAAATCCCCATTTTTCTTCATTTGGCCGAATGCACCACTTTGGTGCCAAAGTGTGCACTTTGTCATTTCATTCATCAAAACACATCAAGATGTAATCCAATGAACATGAAACTTTATATGCATCATATACACATCCAAATACACAACATATATGAAAATCCCCAAATTTGGAATTGGTCATGAACCCTAATTTTTCAATTTCTTCAAATCAGACCAAATTGGTTAAATCAATTACTTCAATCATGTTTCTTCCATCCAATCAAAGTCTCAACACAATGAAACAACTCAAGATCAAATCTAGGTCATCTAAGAGTGGGTCGACAACTCTAGATTAGCAACAAGGTTTCCAAAACCATAAAAGAACACTTATTACTACAATAGCCATAAGCTTCCTTCATCATACATGCTCTACACTTTCACCAAAACTTCCATCATCAAAAACACAAAGAATAAAGAAAGAAATAACCTAAGAACATCATATGTTAAAGCCTAGATCCTAAGGAACATTTTCCTTTCTAATAGTAAGTTGGAGAAACTTACTAAAATCCAAGCTTTCTTTGGTTTCTTCTTTCTTTCTCACAAGCTTTCTTTGGTTCCATTAATGGAGTTTTCTTTTAAAGTGTATTAGGTTATGAATAAATGAAATGAAAAAACAATATATACTTGCACCAATTCCACCTTGGCCGAATTTCACTAAAGGAAATGCAAGTCTTGTAATTTCAATTTCATTTCACTTTACATTTGATCAACTTGGTTAAATATCTAAAAACAACTTTAAAGACATTTAATTAAGTCAACAAATGCAACTAAGAAAAATATAACTCTTATATTTTAAGTGTATGGCCGAATTTAGCAAGAAATAAAGAGAAAGATATTTTCATTTTTCAAACAATTTTGAACAAATATCTTAAGAAGTGAAAATCAATTTGACAACATTTTTCTTTAATGTAAAGTCAAACATTTACACTTATAATCATTTCCTAACTTTATCATTTGGTGATATATTTATATTTTTATTATATTAATCATTTAATAATTAAATAATTAAATACAAATATATCAAATATATGTATTATATTTACATTAAATATCTCAAATACATATATTGATGATATATGTCAAATACCTTTATTTGACTATTTATTAATGTGTATTTAATAATATCATATATTAAATACAAATACAAATTAATTAGGAAATGACGGTTCGACCCGTTCGCATGTATTTTTCGTTTAACGTTTAAACGATTTATAAATAATCATCATTATTCATAAATGTTGCTCTAGTGCTCTACGAGTATGTTTCATTATTGAGACTCTCTAGATTCAGGTATATCCGTCACGAAATCCAATTTCGTGTCCATAATCTATACACCTGTAGATTATGACGATCACGGATAATCTCGCTGAATCATACAGGTGGAGGTCATTGCATATTATAATCCCTCCGTCACAGGTATCCAGATAATCCCAGAGATATAGATGTAAACGTCAAATCTCTATAGGTATTATCTCATCGACGTATCAATTAGCAATCTTTAAATAACACTCGGAACTTACTTCCGATGTATACTGTGGCCACAGATTTAACAGACTGCTAAATATATATGGACTACCTATGCTCTGTACACAGAACTGACGGATCCTATCTTGACACACACAGGATATCCTGAGGATCGATCCACACCCAACGAACAGGCGGAGGTCTGATCTTAATAGATCGGTGACGTGACTGCCATCTAAGTGTGGAGGATGTCTCATACATCCACAGTGGTGTCTCAAGTCGAAGGACCACTATGCTACTCAACCCGAGAAGATTCTTATTGACGTTGATGTACCATCTATTAAGAATCTTCGGTGAGCCGTTCAGTGTCAGTGTTTATCCATTATAAACACCTACACGTCTATACGAGTCTCCTAGACTCATGGTTCATTGGGATAAACCATCGGACCAAGTCTCGATATACGACATGTACTGGTCTCAACAGATTTGACTAACCGACCCATGTTAGTAAATCTTGACCAGGAACTTTATTTGATAATATATATCTCTAGCAATGACACTTCCCAATGTCAATTACAAACTAACTTTGTAACTGTGTACTGCATTATATATTATCGGGCCTTTGTCTAATATATACATATCACTAAATCACATTTAGTT
>SKCR01008009.1:0-24135 GCA_019454045.1 Zanthoxylum bungeanum | reverse complement strand
AGGCAAAGGTTGGTCGAACCACTATAAATCACCGGTGTCAATTTCTCTATCCCTTAACTTTAATTATCACAAGTTTATTTTAGTATTTGCATATTATTAGTAACTTGCGTATTGAGATATATTTGTGATGAGAAATGATTGATAAGCTTAATTAGTAAAGGTATTAACTGTTGGGGTTTTGGGGTCGGGCGCGGCGGAAGCGCGGGTCCGGGCGATATCGTATTTTAAAACTTTTCAAAATACCGAATAAATTATTCAATATCTAATATGAATAATTTATTCATATATAACCTAAACCAAATTATTTAATATCATATATTAATATAAATATAGTTGAAAACTCGCGAAACTTTTTACGAAAACTGTTTTTCCGCAAAATTGCCTAAAACGCGTTTTTGACCGAACCGACTACCCGACACTTATGGAAACTGCCCAAGTCAACTCCAATAGTGTCAGGGCAGTTCACGGGCTGCCCGAACAGTGACGGAATCACTGTTTTCACAGTCGTCACCCGGTTGGCTCAAAATCCACCCGGTAACGCCGTTTTTGGCCGTTTTCACTTATTTCAAGTCGGAAACACTTTCCGGAAATTGTGCCAACTCCCAAAACACATCCAATACATTCTAAAGACAACATTTTCATCACAAAATCAGTAGCTCTTCCAGGTCTGAAACAGTGACCAAATTTGCCAAAATACATACTTTAAATCCAATTTTTTACCAAGATTAATCTAATTAATCCAACACCAATCAAAGTCCCACCATATGAACAACTCTAGAACAATTCTAGGCTATTTTAGAGTGGCTTAAATAACTCTAGAATGGCAACAAATTTGTCAAACAATAATTGTTTAATTGGATAAAGATTACACTAATTTCATCATCCAATCTAATACCCTTCACACATGCATTATCTTCCAACTCCAACCACCAAACACAAAAACCCCAAAAAATATGAAAAGAAGAAACCCTAGATATCTTTATATTATCAAGAAACAAGAAAAACAATTTCTCAAGCTTAAGGATTTTGAATATTACCTTAATTTTCCAATTTCCTAGAGCTTGTTTCTTGACTTGTTTCTTCTTTCTCCTTTCTCCATGGATTCATGTAACAATTTTGGAACCCATTTTTTTTTTAGCTTTGAAGTCTCGGCAGTGGAGAGAAAAATGAACAACAACAACAGAGAGAGAAAACAATTTTCTATTCAAATATATATGTTGACCGAAAATGGGTATTATTGCCTTTTTTTTTTTTTTAATCATTTAAATATAATTTACTTTATACTATCCAATCAAATTGGAACACTTATAAAGTATAATTAAATTCATGCCATGTTTTCCAATCAAAATTCACCAAGTATTATTCAATTATAAAAATGGATAAAGATTGAAAAATCAATTATTTAATTATTTAACTATTAAATAATTAAACAATTAATTTATACAAATATATGTATTTTATTTACATTAATATAAATACATAAATTTATGACATGTGTCAAAATCTCATTTGACGAATAATTAATGTGTATCTAATCGTATTATGTATCAAATACAAATACACAATAATTATTAGCGGACAAAATCCCATAATTGCATGTATAGTCGTTTAACGATTAAACGATCCGAATTAACTCATTTAATCCGGTGAAGTATTATGAATAATCCATATTATTCATATCGAGTTGCCCAAGTGCTCAACGAGTACACTTCATATTGTGGGACTCTCTAAGTTTAGGTCTATCCGTCACGAAATCCAATTTCGTGTCCATAATCCACCCACTCATGGATTATGACGACCACGGATAATCTCGCTAAAATAACAAGTCGAGGTCATAGCATACGTATAATCCCTCCGTCACAGGCCATCCGTATTATACCTGGGATATAGATGAGAACGTCAAATCTGTTCGGTATAATACAATCGACTTTCAATTTACGATCTCTAAATAACACTCGAAACTGATTCCGAAGTTATACCACGGCCATGGATTTACTAGATCGTAAAACTGTGAGGATGCCTATGCCCTGTACACAGGACTGACGATCCTATCTTGATACGCACTGGATATCATGAGCATCAGTCCACACCCAACGAACAGGCGGAGGTCTGATCATGAATAGATCGTTGACGTGACTGCCATCAAAGTGTGGAAGATAACTCATATATCCCACTGTGGTATCTCAAGTCGAAGGACCACTATGCTCGCTCAACTCGAGAAGGTTCCTATTGACGTTGGTGTACCATCTATTAGGAAACCTTCAGTGAGTCGTTCAGTGTCTTATCAAATAAACACATACATGTCTATACGAGTCTCCCGAGACTCATGGTTCACTGGGATAAACCATCGGACCAAGTCACGATATACGACATGTACTGGTCTCAGCGGATTTTACTAACCGACCCGTGTTAGTAAATCTTGACCAGGAACTTTATTTAAGGATATACAACTAATAGTGCGCTTCCCAATGTCAATTACAAACTACGTTGTAACTGCGCACTATATTGTAAATCCTAGGGTCTTTGTCTAATATACACGTATCACTAAATCAGATTCAATTTCAATCTAATCGAGATTAGATCGAATAAGTGTATAAAAGACAAGGGTGCTACCAGTAAAATTGGTAATATTATGGAAAATTGAACTGTCCGTATTTATGAATCGGACATAAATACGATCCGGATTGGCACTCGGAGCACCAACCCCAACAATTTCTCCCACTTGCTCTAGTGCCAATCCATGGTATCCTATACTCATCTCAATGTGTATCGTATAATCATGGTCCTCAAGAGCTCACCAGCACTCAAGAGGTAGGCAAGAACAAGTAAGCCTGCTTTAACAAATCGAGTCTGTCAAACAAACCAACCCAATCGTTTTCCTAAGCCAGCATCATTCATATTTTGTAGAATCCAAATTCCACATCAATATGACTCAGATGCTATATCAGTATGTGCTATAGCTACTGAGTTGTCTATGTATTTAGAGATCAAATCCAAATACTTTGCAGACAACCGCAAGCACAAAACTAATATCAACACTTCTAATCTTTGAGGTCACTTTGCAACTTCATAAGTCAATACTTCATAAGTTGCAACTGATTCCACTAATTAGTAGAACCAACGGTGACACACTACCACTGCATCTTTTCTGACTTTATATGACATAGACTATCTAATGTCATAATTAGAATCAAAACTAATCTGACCTTATGGTTGCTGACTAAATTCTCCATGAACAAGAAACCCGTTCTTAATATCTCATAGATAACAAAGAACTTGTTCCAAGACTCATCATATGGTCTATAACATATCAAAATAACTCGTAACAATTACGATTAAATTGATATCTTTGATCGCACATAATATAGCATTCATTACGCTATCATCCATGATGCATAGGATTGACTAGATATTCTAATCAATCTCTCTTTCGACAAAGGAATCATCCTTTACGAAATATGAATACTATATACATAAAAGACACGTTAACTGTCAAACAGTTATACTAATTGTCATACAGATAGTCTTGTTGTGTCCTTTATTAGATTCTATCTAATATGCGACTAATGAGAGTATCTCACAAGTCTCTCAATTTTATATCTAATATAAAACTTTATATATCAAATATAACAAAGACTACTCTCACTGTTACCACGGAGAAAAGAAGACTTAAGGATATATAATACTAGAAAGAAATTTGCATGCTCCCACTGACCCTACTGACAAATACGTATTCTCTATACTTCGATAAAACCAGACAATCTGACTGATATCAAAACTAGAGAACATAATTTTCCGGAAAGTTTATCTGAGTCTACAATAAGCTCCATAAGCTAGTATATCAAACTGTGATCTTAGCAGAATACAAACTCCATGGCCATTCTAGAATGAACTCTTCAAACCAAAAATCACAACGGATCTCTCGTTCGAAGAAATCACTCAAGAACACCACTTTGCATTCTGTAGCCAAAACCACAGTTTAATATCAACATTAACCACAAATCATTAATTGTCCATTCAGTGCGACAAGAGACTAGCTTCCTCAGAATCTACAATAGATTGCTGAGAATAACCTTTCTCACTGTCATACTATAAAGGTCAAACTTTTAACGAGCTCACTGTGCTTTTGCTGCGCAAACAATTTGCACATTTATGAACTATTCATAACGAAAGCCCAATCAAGTTCAAAACTTGATCGTCGTAAGCCATGAACAATCTTAGATCTATGGTTCAATGGTAATTTCCGAAATCGATATCAAATATCGCTCCCACTATAAGTTATAGGATAATTTTCTTCGTCGATAAGAAAACATCAGAACCATTAAGTATCGAATACTTTGTAAATGATTCTGACATCCTATTATACTTATACGAAGTTTTCTAAGGTCTTTTCATCATCATTATTATGTAGTTCCATTACGTTTATCTTTCTCACATTTGACTTCACTAAGTCAAGTCCTTTCTACAATCGTCAACATCCAATGTCAACCACTAAGTAACAAAACAATTTTATTACTCGGGATCGTAGAAAAGATATTCTATCAAAATAAAATACAATATTCCATTAAATAGAATAAATGACAAACTTTACTTGTACCTCCGAGGCGCAAGTACTTTCAATTATATAACCATTATACAAACGAAAGTTTCAAATCTCAAACTTTTTAAGATTCGAATTTTCTACTATACATATCATATATGTAACAGTAGAAATAATTGGAACCTTAATTAAAGAGATGAATTAGTGTTATAGGAGCATAACCCCAAGAGTATTGAAAAATAATTCGGTAACACTCAATATCAACGAATCAAATCATATAAGATTCGATTACTCCCACTGACCAATTCCATCACAATGGAATCACAGAAGTTTACTACTGAGTAAGAATCACATTCATTAAATAACTTCAGAACTAATTGCCTTAAATTCATGCGTTTGATCATATCAAACATCTTCGAAGAATTCAAAGACGCGCAATGAATTTCCAAACAGTTTTCAACACTACAGATAAAATATCTTTGAACTATTCAAAATATTATATCCAAGTTTCATTAGTAACATATTGACAGTTCTTGAACAATTCAAGACGTTCAACATGTTTTCTATTAGAAACACGTAACTAAGTCATGACAATTCATTAACTAAGTTATGGAGTAAAGAAAACTATTTAAGACACATTATTAATTCATTAAACCACATACATCCAATGTATTAGTTTAATAAATCTTGTGGTCTAATGACAATCATCGGTTAAATGAGATTTAATCACTTCCTGAATACAATATTCATTAAACGGATAAGGATATGTGGTGTGATCTCATATCAGACCATCATTTACCATACAGAACAAGCATCTGATGCTTTTACGATAAAATCTCATAAAGCACAGTTCTAAGTTATTTATATTACCGAAATTTTTTCTTAATGTTTATCTTTTTATTAATGACACTACTAGTCGTCTTAAAATATGTAACAACTGTTTATACTGAACAAGTAACCATCCAATAGTCATAAGTTCTGATATCAAATATCAAAACAGTTATTAAACATTATTTTAATTAACTAGACGGGAGATCCGGTATCCAATACCTACAGTTTTCGTATTGCGAGAATCGATATTCTCTATACACAACTATACATATCTCATTTCTTAAGCTTTATAATTTACGTTCAATTAATCACAACAATTGCAAATAATTGATTAGCAAATTGTGTCAGACACGCGACTTCTAAAGTCATCAAAGCTAAGAAACGTCATTATAAGATAAACAAATACTAAATGGGTTTTCTTAATGCCAGTCAAGAATCTCGAGACATGAGCTGATTCATGCCAATTCTTACTGCATCATAAATAATTCTAACTATACTAATATCCTAAACCAGATATCTATTTAGATTACATAATCGTGACTTAGTAAATAAGTCACAAACCATCTTGATTTTCAAGGAAAAATTAGAACAACAGTTCCCGATGGTTTAAACTAATCTAACAATATCTAAGTCTACGGTCTTTCTAGAACCTATTCTAGAACTACGCAACCATAAGTTAAGTCAGAAAATATATATATAAGAAATATAAATGCAGTGGATTAGAAGTATAAATCTATAAACAATATAGAATAAAAGAAAACGAAAGCAGTAAATTCCATAAAATTACGCACTGCTTAAGTTATGGATTTTTAAACTCAGCAGTGTCTCCCACTACTTTACGTAATACCGTAATCCCCAACGGACAACGGGAATTCAATAATTAAATCGAATTCCATAGTGAGAGTAGAATCCCATGAATATATTTCGACTCACAGCTTTGGCACGTTCTCGCCTACGTATATTCATTAGGTAGACAACTCATTGTCAATCACTCACAAGTGACTCCTGGTTTTGGTCCTGACCGTTTCTCGCTGTGACAGCTTTGGCACGTTCACAGGGAGGCGTATCAAGGCTACACTTGTCAATGACAAACTCAAGCTACCGGTGTAGTCCTGACAGCTTTGGCACGTTCAGGATTTCCACTTTCACTTGAATTTGTCTCTTATCATATAAGTTCTACCGGCGCAAATGAACTACCATCCGCCATAACTGCACAGCTTTGGCACGATACAATTATAGCATCGGGAAATCATTTGCATCCGTACTGACAAGGCGGACCAAGAAACATGTATCCAATACACGTTACTTTACAGCCATATTTAAAAGCGAGGATTTTCCTACGGAAGTTTTAATCTACATCAAATGCAGAATTTTAATCTAAATCATTTTCTAAACATTCCAATTCTACCTATAGAAAATATAACTTAATTTAACATTTAAATTTTTGTTACATATTCGTTAGCGTAGAACCGAATAGTTAAGAAACATATCTAGATTCCTAGCATGTGCAAACATTAAAATTGGATTATATATCAAATATCAAGCATGAATAATGTAATGGATGAAACATCAGACCTTCTGATACCATTTTTGTTGGGGTTTTGGGGTCGGGGCGCGCGGAAGCGCGCGGGTCCGGGCGATATCGTATTTTAAAACTTTTCAAAATACCGAATAAATTATTCAATATCTAATATGAATATTTATTCATATATCCTAAACCAAATTATTTAATATCATATATTAATATAAATATAGTTGAAAACTCGCGAAACTTTTTACGAAAACTGTTTTTCCGCAAAATTGCCTAAAACGCGTTTTTGACCGAACCGACTACCCGACACTTATGGAAACTGCCCAAGTCAACTCCAATAGTGTCAGGGCAGTTCACGGGCTGCCCGAACAGTGACGGAATCACTGTTTTCACAGTCGTCACCCGGTTGGCTCAAAATCCACCCGGTAACGCCGTTTTTGGCCGTTTTCACTTATTTCAAGTCGGAAACACTTTCCGGCAATTGTGCCAACTCCCAAAACACATCCAATACATTCTAAAGACAACATTTTCATCACAAAATCAGTAGCTCTTCCAGGTCTGAAACAGTGACCAAATTTGCCAAAATACATACTTTAAATCCAATTTTTTACCAAGATTAATCTAATTAATCCAACACCAATCAAAGTCCCACCATATGAACAACTCTAGAACAATTCTAGGCTATTTTAGAGTGGCTTAAATAACTCTAGAATGGCAACAAATTTGTCAAACAATAATTGTTTAAATTGGATAAAGATTACACTAATTTCATCCAATCTACCCTTCACACATGCATTATCTTCCAACTCCAACCACCAAACACAAAAACCCCAAAAAATATGAAAAGAAGAAACCCTAGATATCTTTATATTATCAAGAAACAAGAAAAACAATTTCTCAAGCTTAAGGATTTTGAATATTACCTTAATTTTCCAATTTCCTAGAGCTTGTTTCTTGACTTGTTTCTTCTTCTTTCTCCTTCTCCATGGATTCATGTAACAATTTTGGAACCCATTTTTTTTTTAGCTTTGAAGTCTCGGCAGTGGAGAGAAAAATGAACAACAACAACAGAGAGAGAAAACAATTTTCTATTCAAATATATATGTTGACCGAAAATGGGTATTATTGCCTTTTTTTTTTTTTAATCATATTAAATATAATTTACTTTATACTATCCAATCAAATTGGAACACTTATAAAGTATAATTAAATTCATGCCATGTTTTCCAATCAAAATTCACCAAGTATTATTCAATTAATAATAAATGGATAAAGATTGAAAATCAATTATTTAATTATTTAACTATTAAATAATTAAACAATTAATTTATACAAATATATGTATTTTATTTACATTAAATAATAAATACATAAATTTATGACATGTGTCAAAATCTCATTTGACGAATAATTAATGTGTATCTAATCGTATTATGTATCAAATACAAATACACAATAATTATTAGCGGACAAAACCCATAATTGCATGTATAGTCGTTTAACGATTAAACGATCCGAATTAACTCATTTAATCCGGTGAAGTATTATGAATAATCCATATTATTCATATCGAGTTGCCCAAGTGCTCAACGAGTACACTTCATATTGTGGGACTCTCTAAGTTTAGGTCTATCCGTCACGAAATCCAATTTCGTGTCCATAATCCACCCACTCATGGATTATGACGACCACGGATAATCTCGCTAAACTATACAAGTCGAGGTCATAGCATACGTATAATCCCTCCGTCACAGGCCATCCGTATTATACCTGGGATATAGATGAGAACGTCAAATCTGTTCGGTATAATACAATCGACTTTCAATTTACGATCTCTAAATAACACTCGAAACTGATTTCCGAAGTTATACCACGGCCATGGATTTACTAGATCGTAAACATGTGAGGATGCCTATGCCCTGTACACAGGACTGACAGATCCTATCTTGATACGCACTGGATATCATGAGCATCAGTCCACACCCAACGAACAGGCGGAGGTCTGATCATGAATAGATCGTTGACGTGACTGCCATCAAAGTGTGGAAGATAACTCATATATCCCACTGTGGTATCTCAAGTCGAAGGACCACTATGCTCGCTCAACTCGAGAAGGTTCCTATTGACGTTGGTGTACCATCTATTAGGAAACCTTCAGTGAGTCGTTCAGTGTCTTATCAAATAAACACATACATGTCTATACGAGTCTCCCGAGACTCATGGTTCACTGGGATAAACCATCGGACCAAGTCACGATATACGACATGTATTGGTCTCAGCGGATTTTAACTAACCGACCCGTGTTAGTAAATCTTGACCAGGAACTTTATTTAAGGATATACAACTAATAGTGCGCTTCCCAATGTCAATTACAAACTACGTTGTAACTGCGCACTATATTGTAAATCCTAGGGTCTTTGTCTAACATACACGTATCACTAAATCAGATTCATTTCAATCTAATCGAGATTAGATCGAATAAGTGTATAAAAGACAAGGGTGCTACCAGTAAAATTGGTAATATTATGGAAAATTGAACTGTCCGTATTTATGAATCGGACATAAATACGATCCGGATTGGCACTCGGAGCACCAACCCCAACATTAACTTAGTAGCATAATCGAAAAGATTTATATTTTCGCAATATAAAGCCATTACCCAATTCACCCATCTCTTGGGTATATAGAGTTGTCTGTTTGTGTGTGCTTGTAGGAAATTTCATTTGGTATTAGAGCGAGGTATTCTCAACAAAGACCTAACTGTCTGAGAATCGATCATGGCCTCTACAAGATACACAAAATACTTTGCTGAATGAGCATTCACCAATAGACCGTCATTTTTATGACGGAACGAACTTCAAACTTTGAAAAATATGGATGCTCACATTTTTACTCAGCTACGATATTAGTGGATATAAAGAGATCACGGGAGGGCGAAAAACTTTGGTAAATTCTTATGCATTTAAGTTTTATGTGAAACATTAGATAAAAGCATAATTGATAGGATTCCCAAATTTACAAATGCATATGAATTATGAAAATCCTTAGAATTGCTATATGATAGAAATGGTGAATTAAATGAATGCAATATTGATTCTAGCTTATCAAATGATGAAACTTGTAATTTAGCATTCATGGCTATTGAAAATTCCTAAAGGGGAATCGGAAAATGAAAGCATTGATGTTTCTAAAAGTGATATTTCTGATTGTGATGAAATGTTTAACATGTTGAATGATTGGTGCTCTTAGAAAGAAATGTAATTTGATTAAGGAAGAGCATACATTACATCAACATGAACATGCATCATTAGCGGATATTACAAAAAGATGTCAAAGCAATTGGTGGTGAAGAGTAATGAATGTGAGGACTCAAGCGTAATTGAAGTATATCTTATGTGGTCTTAATTTAGGGTTCTCTTTGTAAAATGAGTTGTTAATTTAAGTCTCTAAACTCATAGGACTCATTATATATATTCATTTAGATGCATTAGGGTCATGTGCAAAACGCTTTCATTTTCGTATTCTACATTTTCTGCAGTCCCCTACACCGACATATCGGTGACCCTGCTCTGCCTTGGGAAAACTTGCATGCTCTTTGGAACCAGAATACTCTATACCGATCCCCATACCGGTCAACTGGAGTTTACATAGTCACTGGAACAGGGACGGTCCATATCGGTCCCCATATCGGTGAGCCAACCGGCATATTGGCCTACATATCGGTCAATAATCTGGTATTGTACTTTAATCTTCAATGGTAATATAGCCGTTATACTTTGGCAGACCGTCATACCGGTCTATGAGATTGGCATACCGGTCGTAGCAGAGAGCATGGGCATATTTACACATTATCTATAAATTGAACCCCAAATATGTTTTTTCATAGTTCTTCAACCTTCATATAATTTCCTCTAAGTAAAAAACAGAGAGTTTTACAAAATATTTATCATCATATACACTCTCATTATCAAAGCTCACTACATACATCTGTAGGGGTTTTATGGCGAAAATCCGGTAACGCAGAGGAATAGTGGAAAATTAAAATTTTTCAATTTCAAAATTTTTCTCGGATCAATCAAATAAACTTATTTATTTAATTATCCAATTATCAAATTCAGAAAAATTACACAAGATATCAAATTTCTTGGTAATTACCGAATTACCCCATAACTTTGCAAATTGATCATTTTAGTCCAAAAATTGACAAATATAATTTTGGATGATTCTAAATCATTTCTAAAATATTTTTCAACATATCCAATACATCAAAATCAAATTTCACACAAATCCTCAAATTTTAGCCTAATGCCGAGAGCACCCCAAAATTTTCAATTAATTGCAATTTGGTCTATTTGTTCAAAACATGGCAAGATCAAATCCAATCAACCCAAAAATTTACATGCATCATATACACTCCATAAAACATTACATATATAAAAAGCCCCAATTTTGGAATGAGTTATGAACCCTAATTTTTTAATTTCATCAAATTGACCAATTTTACCAAATCCTTAAAATCCAACACTTTAATTCATTCATTACTTAACAAAAAAAGCCTCACCAATTTGAAATAACTCTAGAACAATTCTAGGTCACCAAGGAGTGGCTCAACAACTCTAGAATGGCAACTTGATTTCCAAAGAATCAAAAGTAAGCCTTTGAAACCATTTCAAGCTTACTTACATGCATAGATCTTTCATTCAAGTCCACAACCAAATAAACACAAACTATAAGAGAAGAGAGAACATCAAAGCAACACAAAATGATGCCAAGCATGTTAGAAACTATTTTCATGTTGAGGACTTTAAAGAAATACTTACAAAACAAGGTTTTTCAAGCATGTTCCCTTTAGCACACCTCCGCCTGTTTGTTGGGTGTGGACTGATGCTCATGATATCCTGTGAGTATCAGATAGAATCCGTCAGTCCTGTGTACAGGTCATAGGTATTCTGAACGTGTTTGCAATCTAGTAAATCCAAGGCCGTGGTATAATTCAGAAGCGAGTTCTGAGTGTTATTTAGAGATAGTAAATTTAAAATTTGATTATGTTATACCTTAGGGATTTGTCATCCTTATCTATATCCCCAGTATAATATTGATACCCTGTGACGGAAGGATTATACGTATGCAATGACCTCGACTTGCATAGTTTAGCGAGATTATCTGTGGTCGTCATAATTTACGAGTGGGTGAATTATGGACACGAAATTTGATTATGTGACGGATAAACCTAAACTTAGAGAGTCTCACAATATGAAGTGTACTCGTTGAGAACTTGAGCAACGCGTTATGAATAATATAGATTATTCATAATACTTCACCAGATTAAATGAGTTAATTCGAATCGTTTAATCGGTTAAACGAAAATACATGCATTACGGGATTTTGGTCAATTAATAATTAATGTGTATTTATATTTGATAGAAGATTTGATTTGATACATATTAATTAATTGTCAAATGAGACTTTTACACATGCCATTAATATATGTATATGTTATTTAATGTAAATAAAATATATATAATAATATTCGCATTAATTAATTATTTAAATGTTTAAATGTTAAATATCTAAATAATTAAATTATTTCAATATTACATAATTGTTATGCAATATGTTTGATTATTATTGGTTACATGTGGCATGATTCTATTAAGCTTAAAGTTTACAAATTAGATTTGTTAACTTAAAGCTTATTATTATTAATTAATTAGATTAATTGACCAAATGCCCTTAATCCCCCTTAAAGTCGGTTATACTTAGTATTTAAAGTGAAATTTTTTTTTTCTCTTTGAACAACCTCCATGGCTGAACATCTCTAAATTAAAAGCTCACAAATATTTGTTTGAAGAAAGAAGGAAGAAAGTGAAGAAATCAAGAAAACGTTTGAGGAAAGTAAGAGATTTGGAGGTAATCTTCATAATTCGTAAACTTAGAAAACTTGTTTCTTGTTCTTGAGCATTTAGACAAGTTCTACGTTTCTTCCTTTATTAAATTTTGGGCCTTTTTTATTTGGAGGATGAATTTCGAGGCTAGATACATGTGTGAAGTTAGATTGGATAATATTATTGTAATATTAGTTCAATTTTATCATTTGATGACTTATTACCATTCTAGAGTGTTATGACCATTCTTGTAACTCCTAGAATTATTCTTGAGTTTTTCATTTGTGGTGACTTTGGTTGGTGTAATTATTAATATGATTAATATTGAGAAATTTGGATTTGAAGCATGAAAAATGATATTTTTAGTTACCAAATCAGATCTAGAATTTCTGTGATTTTGGTGGTGAAAAGTATGTTGTATAAATGTATTGGATGTATTTTGGGCATTGGAACAAATCCCGAAAATTATTTCGGAGTTAAAATATGCAAAAATGGTGAAAAACGGCATTACCGGGTGAGTTTCGAGCTTATCGGGTGCCCGCTGTCCAAATAGTGAATTGGTCACTGTTCAGGCAGCCCATGAACTGCCCAAGTACTATTGGGGCTGACCTGAGCAGCCCCCATGTGTATTGGTTGGTCGGTTCAAACAAAAACGCATTTTATGTCATTTTACGGAAAAAACGTTTTTCGTAAAACTTTTGTAATATATCTAACTTATTTATGTCATTATTTGATATCGAATAAATACATTTAGGTGAAATATGAATGAATTATTCATATTGGATATTGAATAATTTATTTACTAACTTTAAAAGTTTTAAAGTTACGATTTCGCCTGAACCGCGCGCTTCCGCTGCGCCCGCGCTAAAACCCCAACATTGAGCCACCTTGATATCAGAATAGGATTGACACCTTATGGGCTGGAAATTTGGCGTTGGGCCATTACGAGCTGCCCAAAAAGGTTAATATCTTACTAGATGAGCAAGTTGTCATAGTATAATTATCGAGTTTCATCTATTGGAACAAGAGGATTTGACTATTACTCATATTGGTTAACTACTGCTCTAGCAGCTTCTATAAACCCCTTAAACATATTCTTTAGACCTTATTTGGATCAATTTGCTACTGTGTTTATTAATGATATTTTAATTTATCTAGAGACTCGGAAGGAAACATAGATACACTTGTATCAAATGTATGCTAGGGATAAGGTGGTTTATGGATGTCAGAAGATAAATTCTTACAACTTCTCACTTTCTAAAAAAATATTCTAATGGACCCAACTAAACTAAAGGATGTAATACATTGGGAAATACCTTAGAATGTGTCAAGGGTGCATGGTTAGTTGTATTTGCGGGTTATTATTGACATTTTACCCGAGAAATTCTCTAAATGGCTATACCATCGGCAAGATTGACAAATGCAATATTCATTGAAGTTTATAATACTGACGAATCGCCTATAATTTGTTTAGTTGCTTATGGAACTAGATTATGTCTTGTATTGTTGCATGATAGCAAACATTTGGATGACTGGGGAATAAATACATATATGTTTCTTCACATGGGAAGTGCAACTTGATTGTATTAACAGACTATGAGCTTGATAAGTGTGGTTTATACCCACTTATTACAGCATTTTTAGCTTATTGTTTTGTTATATTTCAAGATATTTAAATGTTATTTATAGTTTATTTTGTGTTTTATTTATAGGAGCATTAATACATGGATCCTGGGAAAATTACACGTGTTTTGGGACCATACGGGAGCATAGCACATAAGACATGAGCAACATGGGAGAAATTCAACACACCCAGCCAAATTCCCGAGAGATTGGCGCCTTAGCGCCATCAATTCCAGAAGCAAGAGGCGCCAAGACGCCTATTCAAGTAGTGGCACCAAGGCGCCACACATTCAAAGAATACAGGCGCCAAGACGCATGTTGCCAAGATTATATAAGGCGCCTGTTCCCAGCACTTGTCCCATACAAAATCCAGAGAAGCAGGCGCCCATGCGCCAATTTGATGAGGCTGCGACGCTGCGTAAGAAGATATGCACGTATTAGGAAAGTGAATTTTAGGGTTTCTAAGATCCCTAATGATACCCAATGACTCCCAGCCTCCACTATAAATATAACAGTTCGTCCAGAATTAAAAAGGAGGCTAATACACTGCACAAAACACAGAAACAAATATTTTTAGAGATCCAAGGAGGAGGATTGAAGAGCAACGAGAGGAGATTAAGGCGTTGACATCCGAGGAGGAAGAGATTCAATTCGAGTTTTATCTTCTTATTTCTTTCTTAGAACTCTAATGATTTCCATTAGATTCATGATTTGTTATTCATTGCTTTTATCTTTTGTCATGAACTAAACTCCTTAATTTTGGAGAATGATGTAATCTATGCTTGAACCTTGTATTTTGTTTATCAATTTTGTTATGAAGTTATATTATTTTATTTATATTCTTTTGAGTTTAATGCTTCTTGATTGTTGGCCACAATTGAAGATGATGAATGTTTAGAATCTATCACTCGAGAGAGGGGATTTTGAATAGATCTAAAGAATATGACCTAGGATTTTATAGAGTTCGATAGAATCTGTAGTCCTTTGAAGTCGTTAATATAGATCACAAAGCGTAATGAGTCGTTAACTATTGGATTTTTATAGAGATATCGAAGTCTGTAGTTGATGATATTTTCACTGATGCTCGAGAGAGGGAGTGGATATTTACAGAATCTTGACTTATAAATAATATAACTGAATAATGATTAATTGGTATGACAAATACATAGGCGACAGCTAGGTGAAATCAGGATCCAGAATCTCTATCGTATTAGTTCCTCCTATCTATTATTTTTTATATTTATTTATTTAATTAAATCTTTATTATTTATTTTCTAAATAAAGTTAGGATTATCAATTGTAGTACTTAGTGCGAGTTAACGCAATCCATGTGGGTTCGACACTCTTAACTAATTTATACTAAAACTTGACACCGTACACTTGCGGTACGATATAAAAATATCACAACAGAGCTTGAGGGATTTCTCTATCAGAAGTGCATAGGTATAGACTTCAGTACATCTTAAAGTTTTATATAGACTTTAATGAGGCGATCCCAGTGACTAGGAAATGAAACATGCTGTGATAGAGTACACATCTCAATGTGGGATTTGGTCATTCGATGAAGTTTGAACACCAGAGATTAGCAGATATGTCAATTTTAAGTTATTGCAAAGTTGGAGTGGGACATGTTATTATGTTCTATGTGTCTAGTTTACTTAGGACACAACAAAGACATGGTTCGTCTGAAATGGTTTTGCAGATCCTTAAGTGGTTCACTCTGGACTTTGTTATAAAATTCAGTATAATTTTCTTCTACGTTGGGCCGGAACAGAGATCCTGTTACTCTTGGGCCTGTTTTGATTAGGATGACTACTGAGAGTGTTCGAGTGATAAGTGATTATTTGCGAATAACCTAGTATTAACAAAGGAGATATGTTATTTGGGAATTAAATTCTAAGAGTCTTGATTGAGATTTTGATTATTTGAAGATTTGTCTTCTTCTGGGGAGTTCCGTGATTCGATGTCAATGGAAAGTTGGCCCCGTGGTATTATAGACCTTTGAAATTCTTAAGGGATTTAGTCCAGTTGCGTATGACATGGGTTCTATCACCACAGACGTCCTATTGACATGATGTTTTCATGATTCAATATTGTGAACGTGTCATCGTGACTTACTCATATCTTTTCATTAATTGGAAATTCTTTCTATGAGATTGTGACTTACGATGAGACGTCAGATCAAGTCTTAGATCAGAAAGTCAATCTCTCATATAGAAGAAATTATATTAGTAAATGTCTTATGGAATATTGTACTATCAACGGTGTGTTTTAGGCCAATGGGTTAAAAACCGGTGGTCCCACGAACAAAGCTAGTGGTAAAGTTTGGGCTTGAGATCCATCCTTGTTGTGAGGGCTAAAGCGAACAATATTATATTAGTGGATCTAGTTGTGAGACATGGCATTATATGGAATCATGCTTTTGAGCTTAAGACTGAAGCGATTCGAAAATACTCTCATCTATTAAACCTTCATGCATGATGTTGTACCTTGATCTATTTGGTATTTTAAATTTTGTGAAATTATGTAATAACTCATTTTTAAGGGCATTATTGTATTTTCACCGTAAAAGCCTTGGTTAAAATTTGGGTTATTGAGTCAAACTTCGAATTTTTAGAAATTTGGATCAATTGATAGAGTCTTAATATGTTTTTCTCAATGTTAAATTGACTAAAAATTAATCGTGCCAACTGATAATTTCTAACCACTATAAGAGACCACCCACATTTGAGCAAAAAGGTGGAACCCCCATTTTTAGAGAGAGAGAGAAAAAAAAATGGAGAAATATGACGGTTGAACCAATTTTTTGGCGATCTATGTTTGGGGAATTATAGAGGAAGTCATGAGGAATATTTTGGTGGTGATATTGAAGCCGACAGTGGCCCTTTTTTCGGTGAAGATGAGCTTGGAATCACTGACGATTTTTGGATGATTCACGGTAAATCGGGGCTTATCTCGGTGCATGACCACCACCATTGGACTCAGGACATCAGCGCACAACTTCTGGTATTGGCCATGTCAGGACTCACCAACGTGTAGGCTCCATGCGCCGACACATGTAGCGACATGTGAAGGCCACGCGCGACCCTGTCTCGGATAATTTCTTATACTCGATATCTCCGACGTGTCGGGCTGATCGTTTTGTGTGGTAATGAACCTGAACTCTAACTTTGTGTATTATAGTGTTATTACGTTTATAAATTTATCGATTTCGGATTAGTAAATTGTATTGAGACTTGGTTTATGGATTTGAGATTTGGAGTGCTGATTGTGAATTATGGAGTTGGATATAAAGTATGAATATGTATGATTACTGTAGGCACCAGATGTGCATTTTTGTGGTATTGGATTTTAAGTGGGAAGTCTGTGATTTAGACGGAACTATGCCGAATTTCTGTTAGAATTGTACATGATATTGATTTGGATATTTTACATCTCAGGTTTTGAGATGTTGTTTTTGAGTGGCCAATTGACAGTCACCGATCAACGGGACCTACATGCCTCGTAAGGTGTGCCAGGTGGGCCCGAGGAGGATTATGTAACAATGTAACCAACATAATAGACTTGACGTGTTGATCACTATTGTGGGATCGGTTTCGCATTTCGAATATTGGGTTGAGGTATGGATTCAGTTTCTCACCTTGATTGTGGTTGTAAATCATTTTATATATATATATATATATATATATATGAAAATGATATAAAATGTGTTTTAATATTAACCATGCTTTATGAAAATGTGGGATGGTGCGGCGGGCGGCACGTCGTGACCATCATGATTTGATAAATCTGTTTTGGTTTTGATTATATGGTGGTAAAAACAGATTAATTGATTGGATTGGTAATTAAATAAAAATTGGATATATGCGTTGTATGATTATGATTCACAGCCTCATATAGGGTGTTTGGTTCGCAGCCTTATTCTTGGGTGTTTGGTTACTAGGCCATGTGTGTCATATTCACAGTGCCTCTGGTGGGACTGGTTCATAACTTTCGTATTAGGTGTATGGTTTATGACCTTATTTGGATGACCGGTTATACGGCTCCAGCTGGCACATTGATTATTCACAGCTCCTTTGTGGTGTCTGGTTCATGACTCCCATTTGAGTGACTGGTTATGTAGCCCCATGTGGCACATTGATTACTCACAGCTCCCGTATTGGGTGTCTGGTTACGCAACCTCGTGTGACATTACTCAGATCTACCATATTTGTGTTCACATGACGATTTTTCATAAATTGATATATTATATTGATGATGTATATTTTATTTACATATATGTATAAATTGTAGATTTTTCATATACTCACATCATTGATATTGTTTTATTGGACGGACACAGACACACACACACACCCCTTACGAACTTGATTTGTATTTAAATTATCAAATTGTGAATTTATTTGAGTGATGCTTAATCGGATCATTATTTGAATTGTGATTATTTATTCACAACAGGTGCTCACATTTAACTGTGAGAATATTTTAATTATTTTTTTTATATGATTTTATATTTTATTTTGTTTTAAAGTCTTTGCGATATGTTTTGACCCTTTGACCGATTTCTTGGAACTTTTGACTATTTGACTAATTTTCGAATTGATTAATTTTTGTATTTTTGATCTAAAAGTCACTAATCCCGATTTTAGATCATGACAATGTCTATTATTATTTTTTCGAAATATGATTTTCCGTGTTCTTTTTCATTGTCCATATATAACTCTGAGAATGGTCGGTTCATAAAAATGAAATAGAAAATTGAAGACAAAAGGCTATAGAGCATAAACATAGATATCTAAGTTCTTATATCGTGGAAAAGCTGAATAACTGTTAGTTTGGCCTAATTTTATATATAAGAGATTAATCTTCTAATTTTCACTACTCATTGTCTATTTTATATAAACAATCTATTAATCTCTTTGGGAGAAGGGAGAGATTTATTGTTGTGAATGAATTTCACAAGTAAAATGAATTTTCACTAAAAGTAGTAGATTGTTTAGATTCGATGTTAAAAGGTTGCATCTTTAGTGTCGAATTAGTTGTTCAACGCTAAAGGGTAGAGCCTTAAGCGTCGAAATTTAAATTCGACGCTAAAGGGTAGGCCTTTAGCAATTTTAAATATGATTTTAGAATGCTGGATATTTTCTTAAATATTAAAAATATAAAAAAAAATACTATCATTTAGCGTCGAATTTTAATTTCGACGTTAAAGAGTAAATTTTCAATTTTCAATTTCCTGTCTTCTAAAATTTGATTTTTTTCGCGTAATAAATTTTGATTAAATATTTTGACATTTAGCGACGAATTTTTGATGCTAAAAGTCAAAAATTTCGATGCTAAAGATCAAAATTTTGGCGGAAATAAATCCAGTTATTTGAGGACCTTTAGCGACGAAATAGGCTTTTGTCGCTAAAGGTTATTTTTTTCCTATAAATTAATTTTCTTTTTCATTTCTCCTATTCTCACTTTCTTTCTCTCGTACTCTTATTTCATATCTAAAATTCATTGTCCTTGAGGATTTTGTTTCATTTTTTGTTATTTTTTTTAGGGAAATATGAAGATGAAGAAATGGTGGAAATGAAGATGGTGAAGAAAATGAAAAACAAATTAAAGTGAAGATGAAGAAAATATATAGAAAATTATATTTTATCATTTTGTTTATTATTTTATGTTTTTTGTTGTGATAAATTTTATAATTTTATTTTATCAATAAAGATATCTTTGTTATAATTTTTTGTAACAAATTTATAATGATGTTCTTATGTTTTCTAAAAATTTAATTACTTTTATAATGAAATTTAGTTTAAAATTAATTTGTAATGTCAATTTTGTTATAATTAGTTTTTAAAACTAATTATAATGATTATTTTATTTTATTTTTAATATTTTCACCTTTAGCATTGTGGATGCTAGATTTCGCCTCCGGCCCACAATCGTGAATTCGTAGGAAATGGGGCACTAGCGATCCTGCAAGATAAAGGTAGAGTGAGCAGGGAGTTCCTACCCACTGGTGTGGTGGGTGCCGTAGGCACTCCGACGCTCAAGTCAGTAGTGAAGACGAGCGGAAAATAAGGAAGAGCAAGGTCCAGGGTTACCTTGACCTCTGTTGACTGTTGTGAGGGCAGTGAGCTAGCGTTTAGAGGATGATCTCGTTTTAGAGTTCAAGTATGAGAGCTAAAAAAAATCTCTCCACTATTTTGAATTATGACCCCTTTTATAGGCTATCAAGATATGAGTTTAATTAATACAGTAAATGCTTAACCCTTTAGTGACCTAAACAGCCAATCACGTGGGGTTATTAAAAAAAAAAAAAAACTTTCTTTAGTTTAGTAGCCGGTAGGTCTAAAGATTATTTGGTAGGTCTCTCCTTTGAGTGTGGGCCTTGGCCCAATAATTTGGTTGTTTGTAGGAGTTGAGCTTTATATAAGAATAGTTAAGTCTCATGGGCCGTATACTGTTAGGTATTTGGGTTTGGAATAATATTGGGCCCGAGATGAAAATATGATTTTGCCCTTAGCCCAAATTTAACCCGTACAACCGTCAAAATATTTCGTCACTAATGGTCTTCTACGTCGAAATAAAATTTTGACGCAAAAGCTTGTCAATGAAGGTATTTAATGTCAAAAACCAATTTCGACGCTAAAAGTATTTACTTTTAGCGTCGAAAATGATTTTTGACGCTAAAGATAAGTACTTTTTTCGACAAAATATTTCATCGCTGAAGATATATTTTTAGCGTCGAAATCGCTTTTTAACGCTAAATATCTTCATCGACCAAACTTTCTGGTCAAAATTTTACTTAGATGCCGAAGACCTTTAACATCGAAATTTTAACTTTTATCGACGAAATTTTTTGAAATTAAAGGTCAATTTTCTTGTAGTGTTACAAAAGATTGAGATTTCAACAATGTAGTAAATTTTAACACGAGTGGTGTTTGCTGGACAAGTTTGTTTCCGAATCATGTAATTCTCATGAGTGCTTTTATACTTCCTCTGATGTACACTCTTATTGTAACTATTTAATTAAACTTAACAAGCTTATAAAATTTGTTCTTATAATTTAGTCCAATAATTCTTTAGTCACCTTGTCGTCACAATGTCATGCTAATTAAAAAGATGGAATCTTTAGCTGCATACGCAAGATTTGATTTGACATTTGAATTTTTTGTAAATAAATATTTAGATTAAATAATTTGATAAAATTTCGGTCAAATTAGGTGGTTTCCAATTATGTGATATTATTATAATCACACACTAAGCGTCATCAAAGCAAAAATGAGTTTCATGTTTAATCCATTAAGAAGGCACGACCATATTTTTTAATTTGCATCATAAATCAAAAATTAATTTAAGGAAAAAATATAGGGATTTATAATCTATCTTTTGACGACTTCTAATTTTTGTAACTTTTTACTCTGAAAAATAGAACACATCTTTGTTTTCAAAATCTTAATTTTTTTAAATGCCTTTTAAACAAATAATAACACAAAACAAACAAAATAATTAAGAATAATCTTATTTTAAATTTTTATTTATAGAACATACATATTAATATTCTTAAACATCTCGTTTGTAGTTTAAGTGGATCGTTTGATATTAAATAGAAATAATTTTATGTATTAGGGTGGACAAAAAACTAGTGAACCAAATTGAACATGTGACCAAACTGAACTTAGGTTCTTTCTGTTTTGGTTTTGCTCGATTTTGTTCAAAACCGAACCCTAAATATAAAAAAAAAAAAAATTCTTTAAAATATATAATTTAATGGTGGGATGTTTGAAATTTCGATTTGGTTCGCTTTAAATTTATAATCGATTCAAATAATTTTGTTTGATGAAAATCATAACGGCTCGATTCAATAAAAATAAAAAAACAAAATCAGAAAATGCCCACCCCCAATATTTATAAAATATATTTTTTCAAAAGTATCATATGGTTTAATTTCTTATATTAACTTGATATTAGTCTATTTCATTACAAATTTTCAGTTACATTATATCTCGGATTTTGATTTTAATAAGGGAAATTATAAAGCCAATAATAAACAAAGACGTGATATATAGTGGAAAATGCAGCTATTAAACAAACAAAAGTTAGTTGAAATTAGGGCCACCAAAGACTAATTAGCACTTAATCAACAAATTGTTTGATAGAAATGTCAGAACCAATAATTAAAAATATTTAAAATAGACCATAATGTAATTATTGGATAGGAATCATTTGGCAAACGTAAGACTCTATCACTTATTAGTGATTAGCAGGTTTTAATTAAAAAAAAAAAAAAAAAAAAACATAAAATATTTAAGAGTTAGACTCTACTTAATAAGTTAATATAATTTTTCAAATAGAATTTATTCAAATAAATTTAATTGAGCTTTTATTATAAGTTGAGCTTTTAATCTAATAAAATATTTCAATGGTTGATTGTCAATACGAATTTTTATTAGATATTGTGAAAATATTTGATTGATAATATTTTTTCGCTTAAAAAAATTTCTTTTATTTAATGGAGAAGTCATGCGAAACAAATATTAAGTAATATCATAAGATATTTCCCCAAAATTGCTACTAAAAAGAAAATTTTGTTTAATTACCAACACTAGCTACATTGTAAATAAATCAGGCTCTGATATCTTCCGAATTGAAGATATATATATATACTAGTTTTTGCCCGTGCCTACGGCACGGTGTTACAGAATTAAATGATTTTATTTTTTAATTAAATGATGCCCGTGCCTACGGCACGGCACGGTGTACAAAATTAAATGATTTTATTTTTTAATTAAATGATGCCCGTGCCTACGGCACGGTGTTACAAAATTAAATGATTTTATTTTAACTTTCTATTTTTTTTTATTTGAAAATTTGAAAATTTTGACCCTTTCCATCAATCAATTCACTCTCTTTCCTCCAATTACCAATGAAATGATCTGAGCCGTTAATTAAGCCACATAAAGAGAGCCGTTGGATGCACTCTCTTTCTCCAACACCATTGTGCTTTATAATATAGATATATATATATTTTTTTTTTTTTTGTTTTGAGGCTAATAATGATGATGATGTGCACTTGGCCGTTAATTATTTTTTAAAAAATTAGAGGTCGAGTCTGCCTATAATCACGACTGGCCTTAATATAAAACCAATATTAAATTAATCAACAAGCCAGTTTTTTCGTGGATCAATAAATTAAACCTCAAATTATTTTTTTAATTACACTGTTAAGTTAAATGTTTAAAAAAAAATTAACAATAGAATATTTTCGAATGCGTCATTAATTCTTATTATCATATTGATGCCCTTTAATTAATTTTCAATCTTCTAGATAATGTGGGTGATGAAGTATCAAGAAAGGCATGCCATTGTTTGTTTGTTGGTTTTGCTCTTCGTTTTGGTTTTGTTTTGTTTGTTCTTCGTGTTTGAAATTTAGGTTAGGTACTAATTTGTCATTTTTCTTTGTATTTTAAAAAAAAGGATAATGACATTTTTTCTATAATATTCAGGATTTACTATTATCCGTCCACAATTTTTACAATAGTTTGTTACTTTGTTGAAGTTAAACTTTTAAACATTTAAAAATGTATTAATTTTCACAAATCAAAGATAGAAGAATGATAATTGCTCCAAAATTTTGGGTAAAAATTAATATACAGTTAGTAACTTAGGGTGGAAATTGATTTATTTTAAAAGTTTTTTAATTTGACGCCATTATTTTTAGGTGAAAAAAA
>SKCR01008008.1:0-23798 GCA_019454045.1 Zanthoxylum bungeanum | reverse complement strand
CTCCTTCCTGTACAGCCTTTGAAACGATCCCCATAAGTCCAAGATTTCCTCCGCCATATATTAAGTGCATATTCCTTGCAGCTAAGACTCGACCCAATTCATGTGGCGATCTATGTATTGTGGCTTAGTACCAACACTACTACCGCACAAAACACGCAGATGTTTTCAACTCGTCTTCTTGAAGTGGCTTCCATATTTATTTATTTTTTGTATTTCTTTTCAACTCTGGACGCCTTCAAAAGTGCAATGACGGGCTGAATTTATAGTACCTGAAAAAGGGTGAGTACCAATAGCACAAGTATCTTCCAGAGGACGATTGTTAGCTAAACAACACAAGAAATCGTCGTGAAAGGTCAAAAAGTCTGAATCCTGTCTACGAAAATAAAGATAATTACAACAGAAAAGCAAATCAAAGCAATAATTAAGGCAACGGAATTGTGTATGCAATACGCCACTCTTAGTATAAATTCATTAGGATGCGTCTCAAGATTTCATTCCTTACTCAGCCATCTAATGAATTGTTTCTCATCTTTGATTGCCAAACACAATTCCTTATGTCTTAAAATGCTTCGTTGTGCCTTTCCCTACAAAAATAACACACAAAATTAAAAAGTTCACACAAAATATGAAAACAAATTACAACAAATTGCATGGGTTGCCTCCCTGCTAGCGCTAATTTTTCGTCTTCAGCCAGACGTGACTGAAATTCATCTGTTAAGGAGGTTTCAATGTCGTTTTGGATGTCCGATTAAAGACAATCCCGTGAGCGTTGCTTTTGAAGGGTCTCTTCCAACGGTAAAGTGGCAAAAAAAGTTTTGTCTCATTCAGTACTCGTGCCACCTTTTTGCTCCTTGTTACTCCAGTGGTTCCTGCAAAGAAATAAGAAAATCAGGAGGTCTCGTATGATTCTTGACTTGGAATGGAAATTCCAATGTCAAGCTTCTGGTTGATATCTTTAATTTGTACTCCCCAAAACAGCGATGTTTCTCCTGAATGCTCTGGATCTTTATTAAGGTCAGACATTTGCTCCTCCATTTGCTCTGTTTCTTGCTCCACCTTCTCTTCACAGATGTATTGTAAAATACTTGTATTCATCTCTTCATCTGTCATCTGTGAAATACATGCTTCAAAATTGTCAACCCGAGGATGCAAAGATGTTTCTGACATTAGGTTTTCCTCTGATACGACTGGAATGGATGGTTCAGATAGATCTTCTTCAAACATCAAGGTAAAGCATGCTCCAAGATCTTCATTTTGAGGATTGACAATTTGATCCTCCGTTGTTGTGCAGTGGTACAAATAGATCAGCTTCATCCTCGTCAGAATCTGAATAATAAAAGTCAAATTGAGACTTTGCCGGTTTGGGCTCCTGAACTGATACCTCTGGTGTTGATATTGTTCAGCCTCCTCCTCTGTTGAAGTGTCATTGTGAAATGATTGGTACTCGAAGGCTTCATCTTGTCATCTGAAACTGGTTCTTGAGGTATGTAGTCTCTCATTTCGTGAATTGTCTAATTTGATTTGTCATCCTCTGAATGAATTTGATTGTCTCTGAATACTTTCAAATTGTTTCTGGCTTGTTTCAAGCATTGTATCTAACTTTCTTTTTGTTTCTTGAACATATCTTCGAGCATGTTTAGCAACTGATCTTCCTCTGATGGTTCTGGTTGTTGATGAAGATCATAGGTAGATGGTGGATAAGATGGAAAATGTGGTTCTGTGAAATGTGATGGCTCGTCATAATAAGAAGGATCTTGATAGCTCTGCCACCCTGTATGGTATTTGTATTTGCAATAATCTCTAGGGTGGTTACCATTACAAATGTCACATCTCCCATTGCGTTTTGTTTAGCAAATGTGGTATTGCTTGGTTCTAGCATCCAGTGATAATTGTTGGGCTGGACAACAGGCCTCAGAAAACCGGATTGTTGCTCCCAAATTTGGGGTGTATTTCTAGTAAAGCTCGTGATCTCTCAATCTCCCAATAAAGTTCCATTTTTCAATCACCTGAAAAATAAAAGAAGTAAAAATTACATATAAAAAAATTAGATACAAGTAATTAGATAACTTCAAAATTAACACTCAAGAAATATAGTCCCCGGCAACGGCGCCAAAAACTTGACCGGCGTAAACACACACGTATAACGCAAGCGCACGTATCGTTCAAGTAGTATAAAAATATCGATCCCACGAGGACTTAATTCCTATTGTTGTTATTAATTGTTGAATCTATTTATTTACAAATATCTAATTAATGGAGAAGAGAATGATTGTTTGATTGGTTGAATGTGGTTTTACCAATAAATAAATAAAAAGACAAAATAAAATACTAAGGAAAATAACAAAAGACACAAGATCTAGGGTCGTGAATCATTCTAATATCATTTAAAAGATGAAGTGGTTATTTTATGTTTGTATAATAAATCAGTTTACTAACCTGGAACACTAAATTATGCAAAAGCCTATGTCGATGGTCAGACGCAAATACCCAGTTTAACCCAATTGAACCATATGTCTATGTCAACCAAATTATCTGGATTCATTAAGTGTAAGTTCCAATTATGGCTACCCCCCCCCCGCCCGACAGGTATATTCCTATCCTGTAAGGAAATCTATTAAAGGGTTATTTATCCTCAAGGAAGATCGTGGGCTATTAAGTCTAAGGCTGAAACCTAAAATCCCTATGTCTAGTTCATTTTAGATTTACCACATCAATCTTATTGGTGATCAGACAACAGAAGCATTAAGCTTAAGACTTAATAAGTAAACCTTTAAATTACCCCCAAACTATAAAACAACCCCTTATAAACCGGTGATATTAGAATTCATCACAACCCCAGATAACTAACACATAACTAGGGCTTAGTAACAACTTAAAAGTAAAAGACATAAAGTAAAAATACTGAAAAGTAAAAGACATAAAGTAAAAACTGAAAAGTAAAATAAAATAAAATGCTAAGGTAAAAGGAATTACTTTTACTACTACTAATTTAGATATCTCCCATAAAATAATATATAAACTTGTGATATTATTTTACCAACCGACCAATCTGGCGGTATCATGATTAAGTCAAATTAAGTCCAACCAGCCATATAGGCGGTAAAATTTGTCCATAATCCAGCCATAAAGGCGGTACCAAAATAAATTTACCAACCGACCAATCTGGCGGTATCCTTGATTAGTCAGGTTTTAAACCAGATTAAATGAATTGCCAACCGACCAATATAGCGGTATCCTTTATTATCAGTATTTTAAATAGTGAATATATTATTTTTAAGGGAGATTAATCTAAATAGTAACAGTAAAAGAATTACCTTTCACCCTAGCTTGGGAAATTACCTCATCATTACTGAAAAGTAAAAACTGAAAAATTAAAGAAAGAAAAGTACTGTGCGTAAAAGTAAATTGCGGAAAGTAAAAACTGAAAAGTAAAGAAAAGAAAGTGCGAAACTGAAAATTAATTACTGAAAACTAAAAATAAACAAACTAGATACAATCTTCTTATTTATTCATTAAGAATTTCAAAGAAGAAGTATGATTTTACAAATGAAATGGCTTGGTATTTATAGGCAAAATTTTGCCACCATCAAATCATCCATCAAATTCTCCACCAATCCATTATTAATTTCTCCACTAATTACTCCACCAAATCCATAATTGCTCCACTAATTTCTTATCTTGTTGGTGTTGATTTGATAATTTTTATTATTATTAATTAATTAATATTTTGCTTTTAAAATGATTGATAATGACTTTTAATAATTACACTCCACACACATCTGGATGGTTCATCAATTTCGGTCATGAAATCATCAGAATTCGAAACAATGTTCTCTTTCAAAGTTGTAGAACTTTGAGTCTTCTTTAATCTGGAACTTGAATCAGCTCAATCCGATATCGGAGTAAAAAGTTATGCCCAAAATACGACAGATGCACAAAATTGGAATTTCCAAAACTGCACTTCGTCAAAACGCCCTTTCAAGTTTCCAATCTCCAAAATTAAAATATCAAGTCCAATAATTGCCCTTATTTGATCCATATTTCGTCCTAAATGATTTCATTAAGTCCCAATATTATTTTATCTGCAAAATAAACTAAAACACATCAAAACGTTCATCAAACCCGAGAAACTAAACAAAATATTAAGTAAAATGGGCGGTAAATATTGATATATTTTCCACTCATCAGCTTCACCCCAAAAGGCCCTCGGAAGTTCGGAAGAGAATAAAATGCATCTGATCTTTTCTAATAGGGTTCTATTCATTCTTTCCGCAACTCCATTCTGTTGAGGGGTGTTTCTAACAGTCCTATGTCTTAGGATACCCTCACTAGTACAGTATTGATCAAACTCAGTATTACAAAATTCTAAGCCATTATCAGTTCTCAAGACTTTTACTTTGTTACTAGTTTGATTTTCTACCAATACTTTCCATTCTTTAAATTTAGTTAAAGTTTCATCATTTGATTTTAGTAAGAATGTTCATACCTTCCTACTGTAGTCATCAACAATAGAGGAAATATTTCTTACCCCCATGGGTCTGGACCTTTGCTGGTCCCCACATATCACAATGTAGATACTCCAGACTCGCCTTTGACAAATGAATTCCAGTTGGGAAGCTCTGTCTGTGCTGTTTGCCCAACACACAGATCTCACAAAACTCAAGTGGCTTCAACTGGTCATTTCCAAATTGTCCATGCTTGCTGAGTACTTGCATTCCTTTCTGGCCTATGTGGCCAAGTCTCAAGTGCCATATATTAGTCATATCAACATTAAAAGTTAAAGCAGAAATTGGTTTATCCGAGAATACATGTTGGCCATTTAGAACATATAATCCATTTCTTTTTATACCAGTTAGGATCAGTTTCTTACCCTTAGATATGTGCATGTTCCCATTGCGGGCTTTATATGTAAAACCTAACTCATATAGTGTTCCTAATGATATCAGGTTTCGTTTCAGGTCAGTTACATATCTAACGTCAGTAAGAATCCTAACTTTACCATCATGAAGTTTAAGTGTCATGTCCCCAACTCCCTGTATCCTACAAGTATTGTCATTACCCATATACACCGTCCCTTGGTCAGAATTTCTAAAGTTGACAAACCAGTCCCTATACAGACTCATGTGAAAGGAACACCCAGAGTCCAGAATCCATTCTCTACTAATGTAATCACTAGACACGGTCAATGCCTCAGATAGGCACATCGACCCCTTTTCGGCAGCCACAGTGGCGCTGCCTTCATTTTTCTGTTCCCTAATGAACTTATAACAATTCCTTTTAAGGTGTCCCATCTTCCCACAATGATAGCACTTCTTGCCACTATCCTTACTCTTATCATGTTTATTCTTTTTATTCCCTTTAGGTTCTTAGTTATTAGTCTGATGATTTTTCGGACCATTGTATTTCCTTTCATTTTTACCTTTCACGAATAAGTTCGCTCCTCCTCTCATACTGGTTCTAAGTTCTAGCTCTCTAGCCCTTATACCAGATATCACAAAGTCAAGCCTATGTAAAACTCATGTGTACTGTAGAGAGTTCTTAACGACACTATATTCTTCAGGTAATGCATTTAAAAGGATCATAGCTTCGCTAGAGTCTCCTAGGGCTTGGTCAGTTCCTTTAAAGATGTGAGTCATTTTCGTGAATTCATCCAAATTATCATCAATCGACTTACTAGTATCCATCTTGTAATTAAACAAATTTCCTTTTAAGAACACTAAATTTGGTGCAGAAATAACAGAATAAAGAGATTCGAGTTTACCCCAGAGTTGAATGGCAGTGTCCATTCCATCAACCTTCCTGATGACCGAATCTCCCAAGTGGAGGAAGATCAAGTTGTACGCTTCTTCCAGGATTTCGTTCTTCGCTTCCTTTTCCATCTTTGGCCACTTTTCTGGATCCGGTTCCAGTGCCAAAGCCACCTTATGGTGGGAAAGCAGAACCCTCATTTTCTTCTTCCATGTGGTGAAATCCCTTTTTCCGTCAAAGATGCCAATGTCGAGTCTCATGGTCGACATTTTTGTTTCCATTGGCAATTGCTCACCCAAACTGCAATTCCTTAATCACTCAAAAACTAAGCCTTAATCACCCAACTTTCAATCTGGTAACTCACTGCCCTAAACACTCAAATTGCCCAAACTTTGGTCAGTTCTCGGCAAATCCAGAGGCTTAGACACCCAAATCAATTCGGCAATACCTACACACCCAATCTTTCAACTCGGCAGCAGAGTGCCTCAAACACCCAAACAACTTCAACAAGCTTTCACCAACTCTTGGCCGATTACTCACCCAAACGAGACAGAAAACTAGTCACCCAACAATTAAGCCTTAAACACTCAAATCGACATCACCTAATCTTGGTCTCGGCAGATCTGTGCCTTTAGACGGCAACTACAGATCTTTGTCTTCGACCCAAGGAAATGAAAACAGTGACTTAGATTTATGGGCGTCACCTTCTGCAGTTCATACGGTCTGCGAACAGAGCTCTTCTTGGCAGAACAGAGGGTTTCAATAGGCAACTCTGTCCACTCAGTAGAGTTCTTGATCTCCTGCCAGATTTTGATCTTGATTTCGGCCAAAGAACAGAGTCATGCAAGACTTGTTCTTTAATCGGCACACTGCTATTCTGCCCCTTTGATGATTCTTGTTGCCCTTTCTTGACGATTTGCCGTGACCACAATTTAACAAATCTTAGGGTTTTTCCTTTCACCGAATGAAGAAGATGGATATTGGGCTTTGATTTCTTAACCTTTTGTTTTGGTTTTTGGCTCTCTTGATTCGTCAGTATCTTTTTGCCTTCGTCTGTGTTCTTCAAGTTGCGTCGATGGCCCTAAGATTTATGTGTTTTTGATCAGCTTCTTTGAATCTTGTTGCCCTTTGAAGGATCTGTCTGTTGGGTTTTTCTTGGTTCCCTTATTTTTGGCCGAGCTTTTTAGGGTTTTTGGCCCACCAAGAACTGTAACTTTTGCTTTGATCTTCGTCCACCGTTGCCTTTTTTCACCGAATCGTGGACTCCATCTCTTGGGCTTAGATCTTCACTGCCTTTTGAATTATGCTTTCGGCCCACTGGACCAAGACCAAATGCTCTGATACCAATTGTTAAATCTTTGTCGCAAATTATTCGTCAAACCAATCAATCGAACAATCAAGACGCAAGATTTTTACCGTGGTTCGCCGGAAAAAATTCCCGACTATATCCACGTTGAACTCCGGACTAGGGAGCTCGATGCACTAAGCAATTCAAGATTACACACAGAATCTTGAATCCGTTTACAAATTATAATTCCCCAAATCTCACAAACCCTAATCTCTAAAAATGACAATCTCTCAAATTACCCAATTGAGAATTACACTAACTTGGACTAAGGAACAAGGCTTAACACTTAGCCAAATGTAAGGGAATACAAATAATGAAAAACTTCTTTTCATTCTCAACCTAAGTACCATTTATATATGATTGGCAAATAAAGGTAATTGGGACAACGACAATGATTGCGCCATGTGTCCCTTATCCAACGGATGATAAGGCTTCACATTTTTTACAGGCATAAATTTTTTTTTTTTAAATTATAATATTAATGGTCAAGGTTTTAAAATGTTGTAAAAATAATGGACCTATAAGATACTAGGATCGACTTAATTAAAAACCTTGAGGGAGAGGGATCGCTGGATCGAAAGTAGAGATGACAACATGTTAGATATGATATATAATAATATCTGTACCTATTGTGTTAGAGTAGGAAATTTGACATGTACTGGACCCTTTACATGTCTTATTTGTTCATATGTGGATTTTATTTATATTATAATGAGAATGCAAATATCTTATTTAGTCAATACAATTAACAAATTTAGAAAATTACGTATTTATTTTTTCATAAAATATATGGCTCTTACCGGTCCATTCCCTTTAAGATTTTTGTCATCGTAATAGATGCGTATGAGCACAGTCGTCTCTAGACCTGGTCACTGTTCGATTCAGTTCCAGAATCGAACCGAACCGAAAAATTCGGTTAGGTTCCTTATTTTACGGGAAAAAATAAAATAATTGGTTTAGTTTCGATTTCGAACCGAACCTTAAGATTACAGTTCCAAATTATATGGAATCGTAAACCGAACAATTCAGATTTCGATTCGATTCCGTTTTTGGAACCAGAAACGAATAGAATCGTAATCTTACGATTCCATCCAGTTCGATTTCGATTCGGCTTTGTTCCGAATTAGAACCGTGACCGAATTTAGTCGTCTCTACCTTGTTGGATGATTGTAATTTTGTTGTTAATTAGCACTATTAGGAGCAGCCCGGCCCAATTCACCAGTTGAAAGACGCGTCCATGTTAAGCAACGTAGTACATTCCATACTCGATCCCAGCTCATGCACAAAGAAGGAAGTAAAGTAAGCTCCCTACACGAAACCGCTCATATTCGCGGGCTCCAAAAGTAAAACCAAAAGCAAAACACTTCCCACTGAATTTCAAAACATTTCCCGCCCAAAATCCATCCTCCACCCCTCATCTCATCCTTTTAGATCTCAGCAAATCAACTAAATAAAACTGGAATTAAGCATAATTCTCTATCTAGTTTTCACCAGTGTGATTTGCTAATCACAAGAGATATGGAGATTATCGACGATTTTGAATCGTTTTCGCCAACTGAAGCACCTTCTTCTCCGGTACCTGAAAGAAGGCTCAAACGATTGAAGAAAGCCCAAACGCTCGACGAGAGTTCGTCCCAATTTGAAACCCTAGATGCGGGTAAATCGAATATCCAAGATTCCGAGGAACCGAATCATGAAACCCTAGATCTTGAGAAGTCAAATAGTCAGGAGGAGGAGGAGGAAGCCGGTTCTGATGTTCAGTCCGGGTCGGTACTTTCTGAAGATGAAAATGGAATCGATTCTGATGTCGGTGGTTTGCGTGTCGAGGAAGATGCGTCTGGCGCTAAGAGGGCTTTAGATTTTGATTCTGTGGCTGAGGAATTCGATGAAAGAGGCGAAGATCGACGTGATGACGTGGACATGGAATCGAATCTTGAAACCCTAGATCTTGAGAAGTCAAATAGTCAGGAGGAGGAGGAGGAAGCCGGTTCTGATGTTCAGTCCGGGTCGGTACTTTCTGAAGATGAAAATGGAATCGATTCTGATGTCGGTGGTTTGCGTGTCGAGGAAGATGCGTCTGGCGCTAAGAGGGCTTTAGATTTTGATTCTGTGGCTGAGGAATTCGATGAAAGAGGCGAAGATCGACGTGATGACGTGGACATGGAAAAGGAAAATGAGGATGTAAGAGTGGAAGAATCGGAGAAGAAACGACGTGGTTCTGATGGGTTTGAGGAAAAGAAAGATAAGAAGAGAGTTAAGAGTGTCAGTGACGATGATAAGTTTGAATCGATCGTCCTTCCAAAAAGGAGGACTGAGAAGGTAATTGTAGTTTTATTTTTGCAACTGATTAATTCATAAAATTGACTTTTGATGTGTTTATTTGTGGTGGCTATAATTTGATAGGAAAGAAGAGAACAGCTTAAGAATCTCCGTTCTGAGTCTCAGAGACTGTTGCGAGGTACAATTGGAACTCATTACTGTTATTATTTTCTTTTAATTTTTTTTAATGGCCTAAGCACTTATAAATGCGTGTTTCATTTGGTTAGAAACTAGAGATGTGGCATTTAAATCAGTACCTCTTGTTCAAAAGCCAATATCTTCAGTTTTAGAGAGGATTCGGCAGAGAAAATTAGAGGTTTCAAAAAAGTGAGTGGTTGACTTCTGTATTAGTATCTGTAGCTTCACAGTGTTAATTTTGTATTTATAATTTTTATTCTGGATACAGATTGGTCAAAAGGAACATAGCTTCTTTTATTGATGATTATGACAACGGCGATGATGATGATGATTATGATGATATTTCACAAGAGTTTGTGGTCAACGTTGAATCCAAACATGCCCCTGAAAAGGATAGAGAGGCCATGAAGGTGGCAAGTGAGGATGCAATTTCCCGCCCTGCTAATGTGGAAAGTGGTTTAGGTGGCTTGTCTGCTGGTGCTTCTAATAGTTCAGTAAATCCCTTGAGTCGTGAAAGTATTCACACCCAAATGGTGAGTACATTTCATGTCATTTTCTTGATTTTCTAGTGATGAAGTTTCAAAATGGCATTGGTGTGACTTCCACGGTGTCTTTGAATTGCAACCTGAACAAAGAGTCAGTTCTTGCGAAGATCTTGTGATAAGCGTGTAACGTAAGGATGTTTGGATGCTTGTAAAAAATGCTCTGTTACCAATTAGTTTTTTGAGTGATATTGTAAGTAATGCTTGCTTTGTCAAAGAAGTTGATTGGCAATTTTGGACCAATATTTTTGGTGGCTGCAATGTTGATTCAATTGCCACTTAGACAGATTTTTGGTTGTCACTGTAACTGCTCTAATTTGCATTTTGACAATGGTATGTTTCTTGATGGAAAGTAGGTTATACTGTAATATTAATGTTTCTTTTATAATGGTCATTCATTTTAGGCTGTGGATGAGGAAACCAAGCAGGCATTTCGACCTCCTATTGATGATACTCAGGTTCCTATTCCTTCATATTTATGCCCCTCACCCACCCATGTCTCTGTTCCGTACTTCCAATGGACTGTTTATAACTTATGGTTGCTTGTCCATTTACATGTTGAAGGACCTGTTTTCTGTTCCGCAAACAAGTACCTCCCAAGATGATATCCTAGATGACATGCCTAATAGCCCTCCTGAAGATGTTCTGGCACCATCCTTACTTGCTATGAACTTGAAGCTTGGTTCTGCCCCTCTTGATGACGTGTAAGTAGCCCATAAATTTTCTTTCCTTTTTCAGGTTAATGGAAGCAATGCCAATGCCATTGGCCTCACATAGCTTTGTAATTTACTGCAAGGTTACGTTTACACCTACATCACCATTGCAAGGATATAATTTCTGGGGCTCTAATTATTTTACTTTTGCAAATAAAATTATTTTTGTAACTTTTTATAAAATCAACATCTGTGGTCATCTACCTTCTTTCTTTCAATTGTAATTTATTAGTTGTTCCTTGAACCATGTGATTTCCTTGCAATTGTTGAATATTAGGCATGGGGATGAAATCAGATGTTATGTACTAGGTTTCATTTTGGATAAAATAATAAGTTGTTGGGTATGGGTCTGAGATACATTTGCTGGAGATAATAATTTCTTCACATGTATAGGTGAAACCTGCCAGCTATGCTGAACTTTGAACTCTTTCAACCTTTTATCAATTACAAAAATTATAATTGATCACCATGTCTTCTGTAGTTCTGATGATGAAGAGGATAATGACAAGGAGAACATGGATCCATGTCTACAAGAATCAGTTGACTTGTCTTCATCTCCAAATGGGGATCCTGTTAAAGCATTTGTTGACGAGGAAGCTGAGGAAGAAGATGACAGTGACAATGACCTACTCCGTTTCCAAGATAATGAAGAAGACGAGGATATTGAAGATGCTGAGGAACTCAAGGATATGATTGCAACTCAATATGAAGAAAATCGAATTGATATTGAAAGGCGTAATGAACTCCATCAAAAATGGCTGGAGCAAAAGGATGCTGCTGGAACAGAGAAACTTTTAATGAGATTTAAATGTGGTTCAAAACAGATGGATGCAACTATGGTGGAAGAGGAGGAAGATGAGGAAAATGAAGAAGACAATGAGGAGTTCAGTGACGAAGCTATTGAAGATTTAGCTCCAACTAATGTTGTCAGGATGAACTTAAGGAAAGTAAAGGAAATGATTCCTCATATGTTTACAGACAAAGATGATGCATACATTTCATCTGATGATGAGGAAACAGAAGAAAGTCTTGTTAAGCAGTGCCTCTTTGAGAAATCAGTGAGTTTTGAGTTTATCACAAACAATTTTCTTAATTTTGTTTCTTAAACTTTTTCATGCTCGAACACTCTATTTATTGAATTGAATTTCCATTAGTCTACTTGCATTATGTGAGTATATGTTTTGTCTGTTTCGATTGTCAATTTCCTTATGGTTCATTCACATGATTAAATGAACATTATGATGAGGAACAGGAAAGGAAGGCTACATTCTTGTCGCCTGCAGAGGATAAAGATTCCAGAGATGTTTTTAGTCTTATAAAGAAGCTGAATATTATGCCTGACACTAGGAAGAAACCAAAAACATCAGGTAAGATCCACAATACATTAACTGCAATTGGAGTTATATATGCTGCATGTTACCAAGTCCACTTAGTTTCTGGAATTATGATATTAAACTAGGATAAATAAGTTTTATTTTGTGGGAACTGGGAAGTATCCTCTTTAACTTTTATCATTGTTGATCTGCAGCCCTTTTTGATATGCGACTCATACGAGAAAATGGGACAGTGTCATCAAAGGTAAACTAGTTTGCAATGGTTGGATGTTTTTATTCTTGAGTCAATTATGTGGTCTTGTGATTTAAAGAATATAATAAATCCCCGTGAAATCTTTAAAATCTCTCAAATTCCCACCTGATTTAGCACCAAAGGTGCATTGGAACCTATGCACTCTGCAATTTCTTGAATTGATATTGAAAGCCTTTCTTCTCTCGTATTCTGTGTAAGTTCCATTTTTATTGGCATTGTCCGTGACAAAACAAGTTCAATTGAGTTGTAACATGTCTTGAAGTTCTTAGAGCAATTAGACTGGTTTTTGGCAAAGCTGTAGCATTTTTGTTGGTGTTGCGTTTATTGTAGCGTTCGAACGTGTGGTGTTAGTGGCACGTTCTCCACTGAGTTCGAACGAAACATTCCAGAAAGTAATCGTTTGTGGTACGTTCGATGAAGCGTTCGAACAAAACATTCCAAAGAGCCAGCGTTCGTGGTGCATTCGAGTAGAGTTCGAACGAGTCTTTCCAGTGGGCACGCGTTTGTGGTGCGTTCGAGTAATCGTTCGAATGCAACTACGATTTGGACGCATTTTTTAAGCCTTTTCACTTTGAAAAACCCTAGATCTTTGCCCTACTTATAAATAGAACATGTAGCCACCATCCCCAAACGTTGAAACACATTTCCCTTGAGCCCAAATCTCTCAAAACTTTCAATCTTTCTTGATTTCACCATTGAAGACTTCTTATTTTCTTGTCTTCTTCATTATGGTGAGTTTCAATCTTTGATAAACCTTCAACACAACCAAGCTCAAAATTCCTAATTCTTTAGAGTTCTCAAGGAGGAAGATTGGTAGTCTTATGAAGTGCGTAAGGATTTGATTCACTCAAAGACTTTAGAGGTTCAGAAGAAAATCGCGGGGTGCGGGCTCAAGGAGTTTTTTGGGTTTTTACAGTCTAGAGGTACTTGAGTCGGTGGAGTTGCCACCATAGGTTTTGACTATCGCTGTAAGTTTTTCTCTATATAATGGATTGGGCTGGTAGCCGAGATACCTGAAGTGGTTTTTGTATTCGCACGAGTTTTCCACTTCGTCACCAAAATTATTGTGTTGATTTTGTGTGATTGTTTTATTTTCCGCAATTTATTTTAATTGTTTATATTGTGGTTGTTTGTTGAAAATCTATAGGCACTTTAATTAGGACTTATCTTGACTATTGTGATAATTTTCGCATAGGGTCAAAACTTAAGATAATTACGAACTTTTATCCAGTATGTTAGAATCTGTCATTTGAAGTGAAGTTTTCTGATATCAACTAAAATTTTGCCATTGGAAAAATATTTCAGTCAACTTTCCTAGGTCGGGGATCAAATCATTCTCTGCCATTACACCAGAAGCATAGCTCAAGCAAGGTGCGGTCTTTTATCTTTGAACGAGGTGATAACCATAGCAAGCGTGCATTGCCAGTGTCAGAAAGTTCTTCACAGGCGGTAGGCTTTACCAAGAAGATCTCAACTTTCATTTTATTTGCTAAAGTTGATTTTGCAAGGCTAGCTTATATCCAGATATTAATTCAATTGTTTATTGGGTATATAACATGCAGATTCAGAGGGAAAATCGACCTACAAAAACAGCCTCAACCAAACTTTATAGTTCGCAAATTAGACCTAGTGCTCAAAACATAAAAGATCCTGCAGAAAAGAATTCTGGAACTGCTTTAATTGAGATCTTAAGGCGGTCTTCACTCGAATCTAGACGCTGCAATGAAGATAGAGTGGATTCCCATACTGAATCAGTATTGGCTACATTTAAATTGGAAAAGCCAATGAAGAAAGAACCTAACATGTCTATAAGAACTCTCTAAGGCTATTTGCCTGTTACATGTTCTAATTCCTATATTATGTAGTGTTGATGATTTCGGGTTAGGTAATTTATCTTTCAATTTTTATCTGCTGAAGTTTAAGTAAAGTAATGATATGACCCCAGTTGTTTGTCCATGATATCTTCACAACCTTCCTATTACACAGGAATTTCTTTATTAGATATTGTATGTTTGCAATTGTCTTACATTTGACGATGGCCAGTTAAAATATAATGACATTTTACTGCAGTTAAAGCGATTCTTATCATGTTTTAGTAACTGCAGCATTATTATGTTGCTGTATGTGTGACACTGACACCTCATGTTGTTTGGTAAGGATATGGTTAATGTGCTTGAAGTTTAAAAGAGTGACCTCCTTTAGCTAATAGGAGATCAGGGTTTTCGTTGATAACCAAAGCAAAATTAAGGTCAAAGTTTCGGAGTTGGGCTAAATTGATCCGTTAAAATATACTAGTGGGCATCTTTTAATGTGTCGTCCAAGAATTTGTTCAGGGCTACAAGACAACTCATTACAGAAAAGGTGTCCCATAAGGATACTGTCTTGGTTCTGTGGCTGCTGATAAAAGTTCGATAAGAAACCAGTGAGTTTTGTATGTCTTATGGAGTACTTTGGATAAAATTAATAAAAAATGTGAGTAAGTTTATCATTTTTGATAAATTAAGTGCGAATTTATAAGCTGGATCTTTTTACTCTTTCTACGTTATTGACCTTGTAGTAAATTGCACAATCTCCACGTGTCGTTCTTCTATGGGCTTGCTTATGTACTAGAATGCCAATCCCAAATGACTGAATTTCCACGTGTCGCTTAATTATGGGCTTGCTTATTAAAACAAGTTGTAAATTGACCTGACCAGCATGGATTCTTACCAAAGTAAGTTTCTCCCGCAAAATCAGAATTTCTTGCCCTAATTCAACGAGCAGACCCCAAGTCAAAAACCTCCCAGCTCCTCAAGTTTCTAAATTTCCCATAATTAATTTCCCAAGATCTGCAAAATCAGAATGGCGCTTCACTGAATCAAAATCTTCACAAACAGCTTCTCCAACAAATGGCAAATTTTCAGAAAGGCAAGTTATTTTTGCTCTATTTGCTTTTTATTTTCGCTTCTTCACTCTTTGTCAGTTCAAGCCAACACGAGCATGATCGCGTCCCTTATCATGAACCACAAGAGACTGAAAATCAAAGTGGTACTAATTTCAGTCAACAAGATTTGTTATTACATAAACTTGAAGAGTTAGTGAGAAACCTTACTGAGATAGTTACCAAATTAGAATCTGAATTATCCGATTCATTGAAAGTTTCGTCTCTTGATGAAAAGAAGAGGCTTGAGGATTTAAGATTAGCTCTTGAAGAAAAAGATAAGATTAAAAAAAGAAAGTATGATGAAAAATTAATTAAAGAAGTTAAAGAAGATGATAGGATTCGAAATGAAGGGACAGCGAGAGCGGTTACAGTTACTAAGTTCAGTCCACTTTGGTCGGAGAGGTTTGAATTTGTTTCAGCTGTGAAATTGGAATCTGATCCTTCGTGTGTTAACATATTGCCTTTTCGTGATTACGAGGGTCATAGCAAATATGTTGCGGTTGGTGATGATAAAGGGAGCGTTTTTGTGTTTTTGAGAAATGGAGATGTTTCGGTTGAGTTTTATACTCAGTGTGAATCGCCTGTTACAGCGATGGTTTCTTACGTGTCGGTTTATAAGAATGAGAGTGTTGTGGTCACGGGGCATGAAAATGGTGTGATCTTGATTCATAGGGTTTATGAGAGGCCAAATGGTGAAGATTGGAGTTCACTTGTAATGGAAAATGTTGGTAAATATGTGGCAACTGAGAATGGGGAACAGGGTTTTTCTGTAACTATGTTGGAAGTGCATCATGTTGGGAGGATGAGGTATATATTGTCAGCAGATGTTAGTGGGAAGATTAGGGTTCTTAAAGAAAATGGGATGGTTCATGGTACTCTTACGCTGAGTAGTAGGACACTTGTTTTCTTGAAGCAAAGGCTTTTGTTTCTGACAGAATGGGGTGCAGGATCATTGGATTTGAGGACTATGAAAGTCAGGGAAACTGAATGCGAAGGTTTGAATAATTCTCTGGTTAAGAATTATGTTTTTGATGCCACAGAGAGGTCTAAAGCATATGGATATACATCGGAGGGAGATTTGATTCATATATTGCTTTTGGGGGATGTAACAAACTTCAAATGCAGGGTTAGATCCAAGAGGAGGTTTGACATGAGTGAGCCACTTGCTTTTCAGGCAATTAAGGGGTATTTGCTTGTTGTTAGTGAAGATAAGGTTTTTGTGTATAATGTTTCAAGTCAGCTTTATGTCAGGAGTGGTGGGCCTCGGCTTCTTTTTTCGGCTGGTTTGGATGAGATCAGATCATCATTTCTAAATTATCAAGTGATGGATATGGATGTGGATGAGGAGAAAAGAAGGTCGGTGCCCTTGATAGCTAGTGACCGTGATAAGCTTCTTGTTCTTGGTCTTGGAGGTGGGTATGTGGGACTTTATCGCTCTAAGCTTCCAGTTTTTAAAGGAGAACCCAGTGTGATGTCGTGGACCAGCCCTGTGTTATTCTTCATACTTTTCTTATTTGGAGTATGGCACTTTTTTGCTAAGAAGAAAGAAGCACTTACTTCATGGGGACCAGATGACCCTTTTAGTTCGGCAACTGCTGCAACTGGAGCTCAGATTGGGTCAGGCGCTGGAGACAGATCTTTTGTGGAATCTTCTTCAAGAAATGACGATGTTATGGATTTGAGGAGTGGTGGTCTGAGGGGGTCATCAAGGAGATATCCATCTCCCTCACGATATCCCGGTGGAACAGCCAGTTCCTTCAGGCCAAGTTCTGCTGATACAAATGCCAGGCCCCCAGTTGATCCCAATTTTAGATCAGCTTCCGAGCTAAAGTTTAGGGGCTCAACTCTAGAACCTCCAGGCTTTCCTAAAAGAAGTCTATTTGCAAACAGTCAAGTTGTTGACGATAGCAATTGATTTGTGAAACCAATTAATCAATTGCTCTTTAACTTCTACTCTTAGAATCACCTTCGTTTTATATTTATCCTTGAAACGTTCAGTTGGCATTGTGGAGCCTTTTGAACATGCAATGTTGTAACTTGGCTTCTACTTGAGAAAAAATACTAGTCGTCTTTTACAAGACTTCATGCATGTCTATTTTACTTTACCACTGACCAGTGAAGTAGATAAATCAATTGATGCCACTAAATGGAATTATTGATGAAGATTGTTTGATTCTATTGTGATAATATTGTGATTATTTTAAAATACTCTTTATTGCACATTGAAAAAGGAAAGAGCTTAAATGGATTTATATATAGAAACCGGTGCTTGATATTTCTAAGATTGTCAATTAAGAGGTATGATCAGATCACTTTGGTAGGCTCCTTAAAACTGATAAAACAATGTTATAGATCTTTTATTTATTATTATTATTATTGGTTCTGTTGTTAGTTTCTCAGTTCATCATTTGAGGTCATTAATTCGAATTCAGGGAGTTTGTTTTTTGTAAAAGGCTTGAATAGTCGAAAGTTTTACCTATTTCGTTTAAGTTCATAAAAAAAATGATTTAGCGGTTGAATTTTCAACGATTCAAAAAAAAAAGTATCATGATTAGGAAAATGAATTGCATATTGAATCAGCGGACTTTTGTTGTTTGTTTTTGCTGTTTGCACCTAACTAGCGGTTATTTTTATGCACATCCCTTGTTGCCTTGGTTGCTGCTGCTTGCTTTAATCTTGTTAGTTGCCTTGGTTGGGCTTTTGTTAGAAAAATGAGTGCCTGATTTGTGGACCTGCATTTATTCAGAATGATACTTAATTAGAATAGATGTTGGGGGTTTCTATAAATATTTGCCTTAAATTTGATCCATTTTCATTTTGCTATCCATTTTTCGAAACAAGGGCTTTTGTTGATAATTGAATTTAGACATTCCTCGATATGTGCCACGTGTGGCAGAAACTGCGGCCGTATAATTAATAATTATCCAATTTTGAGGAATTTTAGGACGGAGACAAAAATAAAAACCCCACTTGTGACTTTTGAGAGTGACTTGGATGGAATAGGACCCAAAAAAAAAAAAAAAGTGGGACCCATTGAACCAGTCAACGAAGGTCAACTGTTGCCACCCATTATTTAATCATCACATCCCAACCATTTTCAAAAGTAATTTGCCGTTCCAACTTCCAATATGACAAGTGACGTCCAGAGTACTATTGTTGCCGCCGAGATGATTTGAGGAAGATTGTTATTCGAAGACATGATTTGTGAAGTCACCGAATTAAAAATGATGGACCATTGTGGATGTTAATTGCGAAATCTGATGAAATGTTAGGATTTTGGATCTCATATAGTTAAAAACAAAAATATTAATGAGAATATAAATTTATTAATATTTTCTCCATATCAGTTGATTTATAAAAATGAATTATATCTATAAATTTATAACATATACATGATAGAAAATAAATTAATCGTGTAAAGATAGTTTTGGGAATAAAATTGATGATTCATTTAAGCAAATACACATTAAGAAGTAAAAGCGTCGTCCCCTGGGTTGTGGTTTGGTCGTATAAAAGACTTATGATTTGTTGCTCAAGTCCTAAGTTTAAATTCAGATGATGCACTTCTTGTAAGAATCTAGAGCATAATGTTGTTTTACCTGCTCCGTTAAGCTCGGATCGGGTGATTTGATAGTGAAATTTCTAACGTTTCCAAAAAAAAAAAAACGACATTTAGATTTGAAGTTGAAACTATCAGATCTATATTCTGGACATGACCGACAGAAGATGATATTACCGTCCCCATAAACCTCAGACATAGGTATGATAACATTCATACACACGTGTCTCTCACTATCACTAAACGCATACTCTAAATTGTGATAACTTGTGAAATAATTGTAAAAGTTAATGAGATCAATCGTGTGTTAGCAATATCAAATTTTCATATATTAAGATCATCTATTTTCGTAAAGTGATTTTATCTTTTAACAGTAGGTATTATACAACAAGTTAATTTAATTTAAACATGAAACAAATTGTTTTTTATTTTATTCATATTCATATTTATTTTTAGGTTTTGTATTTTATCATATTTTATATGGATTACAGAGTTAATTGGATTTTAATTAATTGGTTTCTTTTATTTATATAAATTTACATGTAAACAAAATATAATTATTTAAAACATATGTTTATTTTGTCATTACAATAAAAACAACACTTCAATAACAAAACGTGAGTGTCAATTAATTGAATTGATAAAATTTAATGCGTTGAAAAATAAAATATATGAGATAAGGAAGGGATTAGATTCATCATAATAAATTATTAAAAAGAATGATAACACCACTTCAATAACAAAATGTAACGAACGCATGCATCGTAGTCTTGAAATTGTTGTGATTCACTGATCACTCTAGAGAGTATTTGAGGAAAAACCGAATCGTTATCTATTACTATCAAGAATAAATTACAATGTTTACAACACTTGAAACAAATGAAAAAACCTCACTTTCTCTCTATACACTCTACAATTTGGGATGCAAAAAGACATTGAGGATGCCTGAATTTATAGGCAGGCTTTGGACAAAATTTTCAAAGAATGAACAGTGCATTCATTGATTTGTGGCAGTCACCGAAAGTTTATCTGTTTGTTTCTTCAATCTTCAAAACCACTGAAAGTGGTTTGTTCACTTGCTGTGCTTGCTGGAATCATTATAATGATCCCCCTCCAGCTGCATCTGAAAAAACAAATCATCATCTGACAGCTATCCAGGTTATGTCTCTGCACAACTCTAGCTTGTCTCGAGTAACAACTTTCGTTAATATGTCGGTTGGATTCTCATATGTATGGATCTTTACTAGTCTCAGCAGTTGCTGATCCATTACTTTGCGTATCCAATGATAGCGAATATCAATGTGTTTCGTCCGGGAATGATACATTGAGTTTTTGCTCAAGTCCAAAGCACTCTGACTGTCACAATGTACTTGTATTATGTCTGCTTGATCCCTAACTCTTGGAGAAAGTGCTTTAGCCACAATATTTCCTTTACTGCCTCAGCTATAACGATGTACTCAGCTTCTGTTGTGGATAATGCAATATACCTCTGCAATTTTGACTGCCATGACACAGCTCCCCCTGTAAAAGTGTAGATGAATCATGATGTAGATTTCCTACCATCAAGATCTCCTGCCATATATGAATCTGTATAGCCTTCCAAGATCGGATCATCTCCCTCGTAACACAAATGAAACTTTGATGTACCCTTGAGGTACCTGAGAATCCATTTGACTGCCTCCCAGTGTTGTTTTCCAGGGTTAGAGAGAAACCATCTCACTACACCCACTGCGTGTGCAATATCTGGCCTTTGGTACATACCATTGCATACATAAGGCTTCCAATAGCTGAGGAATATGGTATTGCTGACATTTCCTCTATCTCTTTCTTGGATGAGGGCACAAACTCTTGCTCAATTTGAAATGGTGCGCTAGCGAAACGCTGACTGGTTTGCCTTTCTGTATATCGAACCTCCTGATTATCCGTTCAATATACCTCTCATGTGAAAGCCATAACTTTTTATTATGTCTATCACGAACAATCTCCATTCCTAAAATCTGTTGAGCTGGTCCTAAGTCTTTCATGTCGAAAGACTTGGAGAGTTCATTCTTCATCTGGCTGATCTTCGCTGCTTCTTGTCCAAAAATCAACATGTCATCTACATACAGTAGAATAGCAACGAAATTTTCATCTGGGAAACCTCTGAATGTATACACACTGATCTGCTGCAGTTCTTTTGTAGCCTTGACCCACCATGAATGAGTCGAACTTCTTGTACCACTGCCTCGGTGCTTGCTTGAGCCCGTACAAGCTCTTTTTCAGCTTGCAAATAAGGTTTTCTTTTCCTGAAACATTGAATCCTTCTGGATGCTCCATATAGATTTCTTCATTCAGATCAACATGAAGAAATGTTGTTTTAACATCTATATGTTCAAGCTCCAAGTTCAATCTGGCTACCAATCCTAGGATGACTCGGATTGAAGCCATTTTTACCACCGGTGAAAAGATCTCATCAAAGTCAATTCTTTTTTCCTATAGGAATCCTTTGACTACTAGCCGAGCTTTGTGTTTCACCACTTTTCTGCTGCCATCTTTCTTGAGCTTGAACACTCATTTGTTCTTCAGTGTCTTCATTCCATGTGGGAGCTTGATTATCTCATAAGTGTTATTTTTCTGCAGAGATTTCATATCATCCTGCATTGCATGCATCCATTTGTCTTTGTCTTTATGAGATACCGCTTCGTTGAAGGTTTCTAGCTCCCCCTCGTCAGTAAGCAGAATATATTATGATCCTGAGTATCTGGCTGATGGAATCCGGCCTCTCTCAGATCTTCGTACTGGAGGTTCTGGCTGTCTGTTGTCATCCAGATCTGTGGATGATCCTGAAGCCTCTGATGGAGCAGGCTGCAGCTCCCCCTACTCAACACCTCATTCCTCATCCGATTCTGCTTCTGCATGTCTTGCACCCCATCATCATCTGTGGCCACTGGTGTTGGTGCTGGGGTTGTGTCTGGATTTGCATCAGTTTTGTTGGCACTGGATTTAGAAGACATATTGGGCTTTTCAATATCTTCTATTGTTCGGTCTTCGAGAAACCACTACATCTCTGCTTTTGATGACCTTCTTTTCCTTCGGGTCCCATAGCCTGTATCCAAATTCCTCGTCTCCATAGCCTATGAAGATGCATGAAGTAGTCATTGCATCGAGCTTCTGCCTGAGCTCTTTGGATACATGTGCAAATGCTAAATATCCGAATATTCTGAGGTGAGAATATGAGGGATTCTTACCAGACCACACTTTCTCAGAAATCTCGAAATTCAACGGTACAGATGGTCATCGGTGATAAGGTAGCAGGTGGCACGAACAGTGTAGGCATTGCATTTTTGCATGTGAAACCCGAGGAGGAGTCTTATTTGGAGACAACTACCTTTTAAGTTACGGAAAACAGCGGGGGAAACGGACATCGGAAGGGAAGAGTCAAGAATTGATTCATTGACGGATGACGTTCACTAGTTTGGCTTCAAGTAACGCGGGTTTTCTGGTTTAAAAATTTATGCTCGGCCCGAGACACCGAAACCCAGCCCACGCACACCTGGTCCGCATGAACTTAGCCTACACACCCCACCTAGCCCACACAAACTTAGCCCAAACACTTAACTAAATTAACATGCACCTAGCCAAGCCCATTCCCACCCACCAAGGCCCACACGCCCATCACCCTTAAAATACCCCCAAATTAAATAAATAAATATTAATTAAAACATTAACTAAATAGTGAGTAATAGATAATTAATTAAATAATTAAATAAAACATTTACCAAACTTAAACTAAAATCATGCCTAATTTAAATAATTTAAATAATTTGAATATATCATATACTAAAATTAAAAAGAAGATATGCCTAATTAAAATCAATCCTAACCAATTAAAACCAATCAAATATTTGACTTCCTAATCTAATAAGACATCTACCAATTTAAAATAGTTGACTTCCTAATTTAAAATATTTTGTCCCCCCTCAATCTTGTGTATACCATTCTTAGGACCCCTAATTTGGAAAACTAGATCCATTCCTTGTGAGACAAGGGGAAGCCCTAGCCCTCTTCTATATAAACAAAGCCAAACCAAGACATGCAGGGCCTTCACACAATTGGAATTCACGCCTACCTCTCACAATCCACGCATTAACACACACACGACACAAATAAGAAAACAACAAACCATAAACCCTAATCTCACACTGCCCTCACCCTAGCTCTCTCTCCTCTTCACGGCAATAATACACACAAAATAATAACCCTAACCTCTCCTTTGAACCTCGACACACAACAACTTCATACAACCCTTCAACCCTACTCTCATTCACTCCTCGCAGCCACTCAGCCATTTACCCCTCCGAGCAACTTCACGTAAGAAGCACTTCACGGCCGGAACACACTGCAGCGCACAAAAAACCATTCACGTGAAAGCAAGCAACTCTCGCCACCCTCCAAATGCACAGCCTTGACCCTTAGACACAAACCCCTAGATTGATCAGCGCCCCTACACCTCCACACACATCAACTGCCAACAGCCCCTAACCCTCACCCGAACGCATGAACCTCCGTAAGCAACTTCAATAGCCACCTCTCCGCACTGACGCTAGCCTTAAACTACCCTTCATGCATCCAGCACCATAAAAACCAAGATCACTCACGCCTGGCTCAAAACCCACTCTCATCACACCAGCACGCCCCATGAACCGAGACCAGCCCTCACCGACACAAACCAGCAACGTAACTCCTCCCTCCAAACTGCCGCAAATACACTAATAACCCTACAAAAAAACAGTGAACAAAAGCATCCCAAAACAGCCCAAAAAAAACTACCCCCAAAACAGTCCAAGAAAACACCCTAATACTGCACTAAAAGCAGCAGCCCGATTCCCCTTAAAAATCATCAAAAAAACAGCAGCCCAAAAACACACACAAACAGTCCATA
>SKCR01008007.1:0-24312 GCA_019454045.1 Zanthoxylum bungeanum | reverse complement strand
TGTTCACATTTGAAGGGCGTTCAAATGCGTGTCTGTAGTGTGCGGGTGTTTGAGTCGCGTTCGAACAAACCATTATATTTTAAACTTATTTAAGTCAGAAAAATCTAGAAAATTATGGCTAATATAAATAGACCATTTTTCTCTCTCCCAAACCCCTTATTTTTCTCCATTTTTGAACTTCTTCAAGAAGCTTCTCAAAGCTTGAATCTTGGGTTGTTCTCCATGCAATTTCTTGAGCAATTGAACTCAGGTAAGCTTCTCCATCTTGCTCTATAAGTGACCATGTAATCTAAGCATGATTTCATAAGCTTAGGGTGAAACCCATGGAAAACCCAAGCATGACCCATGTCCATTTTTTCATGAATAAGTTAATTACAACCTTGAATATGCTTAATTCATCAAATGTGCAAGGTTTGACATGAACTAGAACCTATGGTTTGGGGTTTTGGATGCCATGGAATTCCTTGTGTGTTTTGATGAGAGGAAAACATTATGAAGACTCGAGAGATACCTATGTTGAAGGTGTTATTGTGGTAATGTGGGTTTTGCCCAAAAATCAGCTTTCTGACCTTATACGTGTTGTGTGTAAGTCACGACGCAAAGCCAAATTCAGAGCCTATTTCCTTTTATTCTCAACCATATCTTAGGATGTTAGATATCTCTATAGGCTTCCTTGTCGACATGAATACACAAATCATTTACGCACATGTTTATAATCATAAATATTATTCTAACTGTATTTCGACCGTATGTTTATAGATCTGGCCCAGGAAATCTCATCCAATTCCATGCGGCAGTATGAACAATTGGATTGGCATCAGCTCAGTAAATGGTTGTTATTGTTTTATTACTTCTGACTTTTAGTGTTTTACAATTAAATTGTGTTTTGCATGAATATTAAAATTGACAATCATGTAAGCATGTTTATGAAGTATTGTATTGCATGATAAATTTCCCATGTACATGTTGTATTTCAAGAATTGCGGCTGTTATTACTTGATTTTCAAGTTATATTTACATGTTCATTGTGCTATATGCCTATGATTTCTTAAAGATAGTTATACAAGTATTAAATATTTTCAAACGCCAGTAGAGTGTCGTCCCCCCATATTTAGCTACTCAAGTATGCTCATGATGCCCAATCCGGTTCCAACCGTAATTCGACCTTATGTTTATAGACCCGACCCAATAGTCCAATCCAGTTCCACGTGGCAGTACAAACAGTAGGATTGGCATCAGCTCAGTGAGTTAATGTTATTATATTATTATTTATGACTTTTAGTGTTTTACAATTAAATTGTATTTTGCATGAATATTAAATTTGACAATCACATAAGCATGTTTACGAAGTATCGTATTCCATGATAAATTTCCCAAGTACAGGTTGTATTTCAAGAATTGTAGCTGTTATTGATAAGTGCAGTTTATACCCACTTATTCATGCATTCTTAGATTTCTATTTTGTTAGATTTCGTATCATTTAATGTATTTATAGTTTATTTTATGTTTTATTTGTAGGAAGCATTGGAACATGGATCTTGGAGCAAATTGACTTATTTTGGGACCTTACGGACACATCAGAAGCACGCAGGAAGAGCAGAAACGCAGAACATAACATCCAGTAAAACTTCCACGCGTCGCGATGCCAACTTCATAAGCGTCGCGACGCGCCCATGAAAAATCTGCCATACAAATTCCAGCAAGTTGGGCACTGCGGCGCCACTTGCCAGCGCTGCGGCGCCCCGCGGAGCCCAAAAACACCAATTTTTAATGTTTTACATGTACAATGATTCCAAGACTTTATTATAAATACCCAAGCTCTTCCAAAACCCTAAAGATGAGGCTAATACACAACATAAAGACACAAAACACATATTTTAGAGAGATCCAATGAGGAGGATTAAAGAGCGACAAGAGGAGACGAAGTCAGTGACGTCAGAAGAGGAAGAGATTCAATTCGGGTTTAATCATCTAGTATCTTTCTTCGACTCTAATGATATCCATTATGTCCATGCCCATACTTTCATTATTTTATTATTTGGTCATTAACTAACTCCACATTTCTAGAGAATGATGTAACTAATGCTTGAACTTATGTATTGATTGTCATTTTAATTGTGATGAAGTTTTATTAAGTTTATTTGTATTCTCTTGTGTTTAATGATTCTTGTTTGTTGGCCACAAATTGAGATGATACATGTTTAGAATCTATCGCTCGGGAGAGAAGGATTTTGAATAAGATCTAGATAATTTAACCTAGGAGTTTTATAGAGTTCGGGAGAATCTATAGTTCCTTTGAAGTCGTTAATACAAAATCACAGAACACAATGAATTGTTGAATAATATATTTTTATAGGGATATCAAAGTCTGTAATTGATAATATTTTCACTATTGCTCGGGAGAGGGAATGGAATACTTAGGATTCTTGACTTATAAATAATGCAACTGAATAAGGATTGATTGACATGACAAATACATATGGGATAGCTAGGTGAAATCAGAATCTAGAATCTCTCTCGTATTAGTTTCTCCTATTTAATTATTTTCATATCTTAGTTATTTAGTTTAATCTTAATTAATTGTTTTCTAAATAAAGTTAGGTTTACTAATTATATTACTTAATGTGAGTTGAACAAAATTCCTGTGGGTTCGACACTCTCATACTTATCTTTACTAAAACTTGACACCGTACACTTGAGGTACGATATAAAATATCGCAACAAGTTTTTGGCGCCGTTGCCAGAGATTGTTTGTTTAATTCACATTAATACTATTACAAAGTAACCTTAGCTTTAATTTAGATTTTTATTTTTATTTTTTATTTTTAGTTTATTTTTATTTTGCATCTATTTTTTATTTTATTTTTTTATATGAATTTTTTCTGTCTTTCTGTGCTTCAGTGAATGCGAGGATCCACAAGTCTCGACTCGCTCCTATTTGATCCTAAAATAGAAAGAACAGTGAGGAGACTAAGGAAAGAAAGGAAAATTGAAAAAGAAGCAATGACGGCTGAAAATAGAGAGAACAATCCACGCCAGGTGGCAATCATAGATCACTTCAAGCCGGTCATAGACGATAACTATTCTGGGATTGCCCATCAACCAATCAACGCCAAAAATTTTGAGCTAAAACCTGCATTGATCAACATGGTATAAAATAACCGGTTTGGGGGTTCAGCTGTAGAGGATCCCAATTTGCATTTAAGGATGTTCTTGGAGATGGAAGATTAAATAAAGATGAATGGCGTGACTAAAGAGGCTACCAGGCTACGCTTATTCTCATTCTCTTTAAGGGATAAAGCGTGGGGCTAGTTTCAATCAATACAGATGGGGAGTATCATGACATGACATGATATGGACACGAAATTTCTTGAGAGGTTCTTTCCACCAGCTAAATCAGCTCAACTGAGAGCATAAATTAGCATATTTAAGCAATTAGAGACTGCAAATCTATATGAAGCATGAGAGCCCTTTAATGATCTACTCCGAAGATGCTTACAACACGATTATGCAGACTGGGTCCAGATTCAGTTGTTCTATAATGGGCTGAATGGTTCGAATAGGACTGTGGTTGATGCAGCAGCTGATGGTGCTCTATTCAAGAAGTCAGATGAGGACGCCTATAATCTGTTAGAAGAAATGGCCATTAACCACTTTCAATGGCCAAGTGAACGCACTACGGTGACCAATGTGGCTGGAATATATAAAGTGGACCCTCTTGTGGCACTTACAACTCATATTTCAACCCTATCGACTCATGTAGCATCCCTAACAAACTCACGAGTACAACCATCTATTAAATCAGTGACGACTACAAATATGTTGTAACCGGTGCGAAATCACACGCGTATAACGCAAGCACACATATCGTTCAAGTAGTATAAAAAGTATTGATCCCACGAGGACTTAAAACCTAAGCTATTAATTTTTATGAGGCCAAATGATTACTAGTATCTAACAGATTGATTGTTTGATTGGGTGGTGACTTTTAAAAAAACAAGTAAATAAAATTACGCGAAAGTAAATTAAGTGAAATTCAATATTAAGAAACTATCCAAGGTTGTGATTTCTTCCAATATCTAATTAAAGATGAAGTGGTTATTTCATGTTTGTGTAATATATTGATTTACTAACCTGGAACACAAAATTATGCAAAAGCCTCTGTCGATGGTCAGATGCAAATACCCAGTATAACCCAATTGAACCATATGTCTATGTCAACCAAATTACCTGGATTCATTAATTTTAAGTTCCAATTATGGCTACCCCCGCCCGACATGTATATGTCTATTCTGTAAGGAAATCTATTAAAGGGTTATCTATCCTCAATGAAGATCGTGGGCTATTAAGTCTAAGGCTAAAACCTAAAATTCCTTTGTCAAGTTTATTTTAGATTTACCAGATCAATATTATTAATTGCCAGTTAACAAGAAGCATTAAGCTTAAGACTTAATAAGTAAATCTTTAAATTACCCAAACTATAAAATAACCCCTTATAAACCGGTGATATTAGATTTCATCACAACCCCAGATAATGGGCTTAGCTACGAAACATATCTAAGGCTAGTAAAAACTTAAAAATAAAAGACATAAAGTAAAATGTTGAAAATAAAATGCTGGAAAGTAAATAAATAAAAGAAAATACAATAAAAGAAAATGCTAGAGTAAAAAGATCCACTTTTATCACTACTATTTTAGATATCTCATTTAATATAATATATTAACTTGTGTGATATTACCAACCAGCCATATAGGCGGTATCCTGATTAAGTCAGATTAAGTCCAACCGACCATAAATGCGATATCACAATTTGTCCATAAACCAACCATATAGGCGGTAATTACCAACCGACCAACCAGGCGGTATCCATGCTTATTCAGGTTAAAAACCAGTTTATAATAATTACCAATCGACCAATATAGCAGTATCCTTGTTAAGTCAAATTTTAAATAGTGAATATATTATAATTAAGGGAGATTAATCTAAATACCAATAATAAAAGATTTACCTTTCACCATAGCAGAGGGAAATTACCTTCTCATGTTGAATAGTAAAAACTGAAAAAGTAAAGAAAGCAAATTATTTTTACAGAAAGTAATTAAAATTAATTACAAAACTGAAATTAAAATAAACTGCGCGTCGCGACGCACCAAATGATGATTTTGCCCTTTTGTCCTTTTTCACTATTTTAGCACCAAATCATCTCCAGAATGTCCTGAAACTTTATTTATCTACAAAATAACACAAAACACATCAAAATATTCACAAAACTCAAGAACCTATACAAAATATTAGGTCAAATAAGTGGGAAATAGTGATACATTTACCACTCATCAGGTTGTTATTGGAAGGACACCCGAGCTTTGAGCAAGTCCAATATGTGAACAATCGGAACTTTAACAACTATAAGAGTAATCCTGTCCCTAACCGTTATCACCCGAACTTGTCATATGCTAAGCAAAAATATTCCTTAAAAGATTTCATGAGCATGTTTGTTGCTAATACTTCAACGAGGTTTGAGAAGAATGAGTGAAGGCTGAACAATATTGAGACACACATGGAAAATATAGGGGCAACAATGAAGTATTTAGAAACACAGATTAGGTAGATTGCGTCCTCCATGACCAAGCAACAGTAAGTGGCATTTGGATAAACTGCCACAGCCCGCCAAGATATCTTTTTCATGTCACAACAGCTAGTGGATACCAAAGAAAAAGCCACCATGACCATTTGGGTGGTTGCGTATGGCTGAAGACGTTAAACTTAGCGCTAGCGGGGAGGCAACCCTTGCATTTGTTTTATTATTATTTTCTTTATTTTATTTTTTATTGTGTGCCTTTGTTTATTTACTAGTTTGCATGCTATTTATGAAGGTAGCACGAAACACACAAAGCCCGCGCAACCAAAATCTGACCAGTAGGAGCCTGATCAATTCCATGCACTGTAGTGTTGTTATTTAATCGTATTTCTTTATGTTTATCTTACGTTGAGGACAATGCAAGTTTTAAGTTTGGGGGTATGTGCATGTAGTGATTGTACCTGTTATCTAAAATAAATAAATAAAAATTTTTTTTTTAATCCTTGATAGTAAATCATAAGTCTAATGATGAATTTCATTGCTTTAGATGAAATCTTAGAAACGATAAGTTCCCAATTGATTTTTATCTGATGCATTGAGTAGGTGATCTAGGTTAGACTCGTAAGCACTTAACAATAGGTTTTCAACAGTAAGAACTTAAGTAGTTGACAAAGTGACTAGTTAAAGAAATTGCATGCCGATGAATGACCGTTGCTTATATATCTATCTCAATATGTTAGTGTTATGATGTATGGTATGATAATTGTTTTTTAAACCACCTATAACCGATAAGCGTGAAGCTACCCATGGGTGAGTTTTAGGACCACCATGAGGAGAAATGCTACCTTAAAAGATAAGTGTGTTAAAAAAAAGGAAAAAGAAGAAAAAAACCATACCATACTGAGCAAAGAAAGGAAATTACAGAGTTAATTTGAGATATCTAGGTTGGTTTGACCCATCAGATCTCAATTTTTGAGACGAAATCATTGAGTTGGCTTACTTATGAGTCGAGCTGTGAATGAACCTTTTCACACACACATTGTGAGTCTGGCTTAGATGATTTATTCAATAACTTGGATTTGAGTCGCAATTGTGTATTTTAAAGGTTCTCTGATTTCATTGATAAGCATTCTTTGAGGACAATAATATGCATAACTATCAGAAATATTTTCTTTGCTTTTATTATTTTTATATTTTGCATGATTGTGTGTGAATGACGTTTGTGGGTGTCGTCGCTGTAAGCCCTCACGAGACTATAACTCATCCACTAGGGCCGCCTAGGGGTTTAAAGGATTGTTGCATATGCTAAATGCAATCATGATCCCTACGAAAGTGACCTAGTTAATTTTGTTACTTATTGTTTGTTTATTTATTTTGTCTTTTACTCGAGACTAGCAAAATCTTAAATTTGGGGGTGTTTGATAAATGCGATTTATACCCACTTATTCCTGCATTCTTAGCTTACTATTTTGTTAGATTCCGTATCATTTAATATATTTGTAGTTTCTTTTATGTTTTATTTGTAGGAATCATTGGAACATGGGTTTTGGAGCAAATTGACTTGTTTTGGGACTTTACGGATGCATCAGAAGCATGCGGGAAGAGCAGAAACGCAGAACATAACATCTAGCAAAATTGGCACGTGTCGCGACGCCAAATTCCTGGGCGTCGCGACGCACCCATGAAAAATCTGCCATATAAATTCCAGCTAGTTGAGCGCCGCGACACCCCGCAGAGCCCATAAACACCAATTTTTAGGGTTTTACATGCACAAGGACTCCAATACTTTATTATAAATACACAAGCTTGTCCAAAACCATAGATAGAAGGATAATACACAAACCAAAGACACAAAACACATATTTCAGATAGATCCAAGGAGGAGGATTGAAGAGCGACAAGAAGAGACAAAAATAATGACGTCCGAAGAGGAAGAGATTCAATTCAGGTTTAGTCATCTAGTTTCTTTCTTCAACTCTAATGATATCCATTATGTCCATGACCCTACTTTCATTGTTTTATTATTTGGTCATGAACTAACTCCATAATTCTAGAGAATGATGTAACTAATGCTTGAACTTATGTATTGATTGTCAATTTAATTGTGATGAAGTTTTGTTAAGTTTATTTGTATTCTCTTGCGTTTAATGCTTCTTGTTTGTTGGCCACAAATTGAGATGATACATGTTTAGAATCTATCGCTCGAGAGAGAGGGATTTTGAATAAGATCTAGATAATATAACCTAGGAGTTTTATAGAGTTCGGGAGAATCTATAGTTTCTTTGAAGTCGTTAATACAGAATCACCGAACGTAATGAATTGTTGACTAATAGATTTTTATAGGGATATCGAAGTCTATAATTGATAATATTTTCACTATTGCTCGGGAGAGAGGGTGGAATACTTAGGATTCTTGACTTATAAACAATGCAACTAAACAAAGATTGATTGGCAGCTAGGTAAAATCAGAATCTAAAATCTCTCTCGTATTAGTTCCTCCTATTTAATTATTTTCATATCTTAGTTATTTAGTTTAATCTTAATTAATTATTTTCTAAACAAAGTTAGGTTTACTAATTATAGTACTTAGTGTGAGTTGAACACAATCCCTGTGGGTTCGACACTCTCATACTTATCTTTACTAAAACTTGACACCGTACACTTGTGGTACGATATAAAATATCACAACAGTTATTACTTGATTTTCATGTTATATTTACATGTTCATTATGTTATATGCCTACGATTTCTTAAAGATAGTTATACAAGTGTTATATATTTTCAAACACCAGTAGAGTATCGTCCCCTGTATTTAGCTACTCGAGTATGCTCATGATGCCTAATGGTTCTCGAAACCCTATTGAGCTTATCCATATTCACGTACATGATCTCCTTCTTACGCAGTGTTAGGTTCCCACTAAGTAGGTTTCATCCTCCCAGGACACGATACTGGTGCATATTTTCATGACAATTTTCAAAAATATAATAATATTGTGGGTTTTCCTTGTTCATGTTTCGTACTTGAGACTTGTTTTCAGATATTATATTTTAAAGAATATTTGGATTTAAGATTATAAGAAATATTAGAAGCTATAATGTTTTCATATTTTCATTTTCAGAATTCACTCACTAGTTCGTACCAACGACATACCCCCATCCAACTACTCATATTTTGATTGCAGGACTCAATCATAACACTCTTTTGGTGAGGAAAAATGACTTGGAAAAGATGGGTATCAGCTGCAGTCTTATGGTTATCCATGTCATGAGTACACTTTTGTGTATTTTGATGTAATAGGCCATGGGGCCATATGGTGTTTTGAACATAGTTATGTTATGTAAAATCCACCTTAAGCATTTCAGATGTAATGTATATACATATATATTTATTATGTATACTTCTCATGGTTTTTCATATTAGAGCATGTTCCCAAGACACGCATGTGCAAGTACAATCTTGGTGAACACATATGCATAGATTACATCATGTTATGCATGTCTATGTCAGAGGCTTAAAGAGATAGTAAGACCGTCTCCTTTTCGTCATGTCTTTGATATATTAGGATGTGATAAAGTTGGTATCTAAGCACAATTTTAGAGGTTTATGACTGCAGTGGTAGGGCTATGATGATTTTCATAGGTAGTATGCATAAGATACTCGTATGTAAGGTATCCCCCCTCTAGCTTCCATCGATTCCAAGTAAGTGCGCTAATTCATGCCATTAGGATTCCTTATTTCTTACTTTTCTTAATATTTTTCTTATCCTCAAAATAGAAATAGATGGCCCCCAATAGACGCTTGCCCGCTAAGGTGAATCTAGCTATCTCCGCTTCTGCTCAGACCCCTCTGGAACCTTAAGAACCAGTAGAGGAACCTAGTGCACCCATTGATGTGGGAGAACTTGCCCGAGACATGTGGTATATGTGACAGTCAATGGATCGGTTTATGGAACTGCTTTCATATCAACATCACCAATAACCAATACAACCTCCAGTAAGACAACGACCCTATATACCCCATTATTTGCTCTGGTAGATTTCTAGACACCTACATAGGCCCCAGATGAACGCTGGCGGGTAGTAGTAGTATCGCTCCCTGATTTCTATAAGATGCACCCCTGACCTTTTCAGGTGTAGATTCTGGCACAGACCCGAACAGGTTTATTCAAAAATCCAATAAGATATGTGTGGCACTGAGCTGAACACTAGAAATATCAGTTGAGCTGCTGAGTATCCATTTGAGGGTTGTTTCATATGAGTGGTTTACCTCCCTCATTTTTAGGAGGAGTGCTTCAGACCCACTGCTGGCTTGGTTAGAGTTTAATAAGATGAACCTGGATCATTTTCTACCCAAGATTTTCCGAGATGCCAGGGCACGGGAATTTGAGCATTGGAGCAAATAGAGCAGATGTCAGTTACAAAGTATGATATTCGCTTCACACGAATTTTTAGTTATGTTCCTTACTTAATAAGCAAGCACGAAGAGGATGAAGGTGGAACGATTTATCAATAGGCTCAGAGATTATTTGTATAGATCAATACATCTATCAAACTTCACCACATATGTTGATGTTTTAGAGGCTGCCATGTGTTTAGAAATGCGGGTAAGAGAAAGTCAAGCAAATAAGGAATCTAGGATGAAAATCAAGATTGAGGCATATGAGAAGTCTCAAGCAGAGGGATATAACGAGGCTTAGAGTGAGCCTACACAACAGAATGCCTCCACAAGGAAGAGTGTGACTTTGAGTAGGGGCTAAGTCAGAGACCGAGGCACGACGTTGCTTCTTAAGTAGTTTTTTTAGCTTCAACATTTCAATATGATAACCCCATATGTCAGACATACGAGAAACGGCATCCAGAGCCATGTATGAGGGCAATGGGTGTTTGTTTCAGATGTCGATAACCAGGCCATATGATCAGAGATTGTCCTCATCCCCCAAACTCCTCCGGTCATAGTCAGACAGTACCACCAGTAGCACTAGCATGATCCTCTGCAGGTCGATGATACAACAACAGGATTTAGACATCAAGTAATAGGGGCCGGACTTCAGCATGCAGTGGTCAGACCATGGTTTTGCTTCGACACCCCAAAACGTCCAGGCATCTAATACTGTAGTCATAAGTAGACTACTTGTTAACTCCTATCACGCCAATATATTATTTATTCCGAGTGCCACACACTTTTTTATGTCATGGCATTCTGAATCCATGCTAGATATGGAAGTAGAGAAATTAGATATGCTCCTCTTAGTTGCCACTCCTGTAGGGCAAACTATTCCAATATATAAGGTTATCCGATCATGTACAATTCAAATGGGTGATGACTTATACCCAATTGACCTTATCTTGCTAGACATGCTAAATTTTGATGTTATTCTAGGGATGGACTGGCTTTTTATATGCTATGCTATAGTTGAATGCAGAGAAAAGATTATTATGTCTCATGTGCCAGATAAGCCAGTCTATGTATCAAAGGAGTAAGAGTGAGGTCCCCAATAACCTCATCTATAAACCAATAAACTCCTCGATAAAGGGTATACATGTTACTTGGCCTATGTGCAAATTATCGAGGGGAACAAAATTAGTATTGACCAAGTCCTTATAGTCATGGATTTTCTGGATGTATTCCTAGAAGAGTTACAGGGGTCCATCTATACAGGGAAAATGAGTTCTGCATTGACTTATTACCATGAATTCAGCTTGTCTCGATTCCTTTATATCGGATGGACCCCACGAAATTTAAGGAACTGTAAGTACAACTGTAGGAAATTCTTGATAAAGGCTTCATACGTCAGAACACTTTACCTTGGGGTGCTCCTAACCTATTTTTCAAAAAGAAGGATGGGACACTCAGGTTGTGCATTGACTACCAGAAGCTCAACTAAGTACAATTAAGAACAAGTATAACATGCCCATGATTGACGACCTATTCGAACAACTTCAGGGAGCCCAATATTTTTTAAAGATAGATCTCAGGTCAGGGTACCATCAACTCAAGATTTGGGATTCAGATGTGTCCAATACCACATTCTGAACACGTTATGAGCATTATGAATTTTCGGTGATGTCATTTGGAGTAACTAATGCTCCAGCTACATTCATGGATCTCATGAACAAAGTATTCAAACCATTCCTTCACTAATTTTCAATGTTTTCATTCATGACATCTTGATTTATTCTCCCAACGCGGAAGAACATGAGAGGCACCTATGCATTATCTTGCAGATTCTGAAAGACCACGAGCTTTATTCTAAGTTCTCTACATGTGAATTTTGGTTTACTGAAGTGGTATTCTTGAGTCATGTTATGTCACGTAATGGGATTTCAGTTGACCTCAAGAAAATAGATGTGGTTCAAAACTAACCCAGATCCACAACAGTTATAAAAATCATGAGCTTTCTAGGAATGATGGGTTATTACCACAAAGATTCATTGAAATTTCTCTCAGATTACTGCTCCATTGACAAAGTTGACTTAGAAATATGTCAAATTCTTATGGTCTGACTCATGTGAGAAGAGCTTTTAGGAGCTTAAGAATTGATTGACTAAAACACATGTCTTGACGTTACTTTCAAAAATAAATGGGTTTATTGTGTATTGCGATGCTTCCAGGATTAGGTTGGGGTGTGTTTTGATGCAACATGGTAAGGTCATCGCTTATGTGTCCAGACAGTTTAATTGGTATGAACAGAACTACCCAACGTATGATCTCGAGATGGTGGAAGTCATATTTACTCTTAAAATTTGGAGGCACTATCTGTATTGTTGGGTTGGTTATGAGACCTCTAAGTTCGGATCGGTGTCCCACATTGCGGAAATGGGTCTAACCCGTGGTAATTGAGAATGGGTGTATTTTTAAATATTTTATTGGAATATTATATTCCATTATAAGTGTATAGGGAAAAACTAGGGATGAAATAGCATGCAAAGCATGCTACTTATGGCAGCAGCAATGCAACACATGCTGTTGCAAGAAGCTTGTGCATGCTGCGTGTCACAGTCCCAGTTTAAAGCTAGCACAACCTACCGCTTTGTAAAAGAGCTCATATTTCGGGAACCTAGTTCAAGCTCTTATGAGGTCGAATATATCTCTCATGGGCTCTTGTACTGGAGAAATTTCCGCCATGGAGTCTGATAAATGCATGAAAATGTACTTTGAACATCACTAATTCGGTTTGATTATCATGTGTTTAATCTTAATTATAATTTTTTTATGCTTTATTATTAGGAAGCAATGGAACATGGATATTGGAGCAATTATGCATGTTTCGGGACCTTATGGACACATCGGAAGCACGCATGAAATGAACAGAAACGCATGAATCATTATCCTACAAGACCTTACGGCCATGCACATCACAACGTGAACACGTGTTTCAGGATTCTGTTTAGTTCGTATTTTACGTATATATGGACTCCAGGACTTCTCTATATAAACCCAAGCTTGTCCAAGAGGGGAGAAGAAACAGAACAAAAAGAGAGAAAACACATAACAAAGAGATTAAAACACAATTTTGAGAGAGAAGAACGAAGAAGCTTCATACAAGACAGGATGCTGCTGCAATCTTTTCAGGCTATGTCTCTTTCTTCTATGAAGAACTAATCTCCTAGGAAAAGCTCATGATGAACTCTTGTATTTAAACTCTGATATTCATGTTGTTGATTTCTGAATGCTTTTTAATGTTTAATACAATTGATGATTCATTGTTATTTATTATCTGTTGATTTATAATCCAGAGATTGTGTTTTACCAATTTGCATATAGAATAGTCATGCTTCTTCTATGTGTGATTGGGGAACCCAATTGTGACTGGTAAAGTTATTTTATGAGTTAATCTTCTGCTGTAGTATTTCCTGTGGGTATATTGTCGACGTTAGATAGGTCATAACGATAACTTTATGTGCTGTTAACATAGATAAAATAATTCATCAATTACCTTAGAATTTAATATGTTTGGAATTAAATATCTTCTGATTGTTGGTTTGTGATGTGAAACCTTCAATTGAGTAATAAAAGGAATCAATAACTGAATATAAGAATTTGATGCAAGAGAGATTCCTGACGCTTTGCTGTTTCTCTCTATTGATATTTCGTGTATACTTTTCATAATATTTACTTTACATTATCAATTCAATCTTTTTATTTAATTAAGTTACTGCTAACGTTTTTGTTTAAGTAAATTAGTTCATTATAACCATCTCTCTGAGGAATCGACACCCCAACTATACTGTAATAACCACAAGTTCTTTTTGGGCGTAATCAAATTTTGGCACCATTACCGGGGAGACAATTTACAATCTGAAGGAGCAGGTTTGTTTAGTCAACAACAAATGGTAACTTCGTTCCATCTTTATTTTTTTATTGTTATTTTTTTTTCTAATTTATTTATTTGATTTCTCTATTTTAGTTTTAGTTTAGATTTAGATTTTTAGTTTTACTCTTCTATTTCTGTTTCTTATTTTTATTCGTGTTGAGTGCATGCCTAGACTTAAGGATCAGTTGGGTAGATTTATTAGAATTGAAGAGGATGATTCAGATTCAGCCAACATATTTGAAAACCTTTTTGCTACACCACCTAGTTCTAACACACACAACATGAGTGAGTATGAGAGACCACCCATTAGGTCTCTTGAAGAGTACCTTCATCCCACTCGTACAGCTACTCCATCATGTATAATGTTTCCTCCTAATGAACCACATATAGACTTTAAACCTGGAATGATACAATATCTCCCAACCTTTCATGGTTTGGAGAATGAGAACCCTTATGTGCATATTAGGGAGCTTGAAGAGGTTGTAGCAACCTTTCATGACCGATTCGGGACTACAGACACAATTAGACTTAAGTTCTTCCCCTTTGCCCTTAAGGATAGAGCTAAAAGTTGGCTGTATTCTTTAAGACCTCGTTCAATAGGATCATGAGGTGAGTTGACACATGTATTTTTCAATAAATACTTCCCATACGATAAGACTAATGCCCTGAAAAGAAAAATCTCTACCTTCTCCCAGAAAGACAGTGAAACCCTTTATCAAACTTGGGAGAGGTTTAAGGAGATGCTAGCTAGTTGTCCTCACCATGAGTATGAGAGTTTACGTTTAGTAAGTTATTTTTATGACGGTCTAACCCCTAGAAAACGCCAATTCGTTGAGAAAATGTGCAATGGTGAGTTTATCCGAAAGGACCCTGATGAGGCATTAAAGTACTTAAATGACCTAGCCGAGAAATCTTACACTTGGACTGGACCCAGTGCCATAGATAGCACTGATAGGACATGTCCCACCCCTTCTAGCGGAGGCATACACCATTTTAGGAAAGATGATAGTCTTAAAGCACATGTTGAGCTATTAACTAGAGAGATAGGAGTTTTAAAAGACAAAGATAGCAAAACTATGCATACGGTAGCCCAGTTAGAACCCCAAGGGGTATGTTTTATGTGTAAGGGGGTTAACCATCCGGCCCAAGAGTGTCCTTTATACAGTGAGATGAAGGAAACATATGAGGAACAATACAATGCCTTCGGAATGTACAAGAAACCTTATACATCGTAATCAGACACGTATAATCCTGGTTGGCGGAACTACCCAAACTTTAGTTGGAAACATGAATCTCAACAGCCCACTCAAACATCACAGCCTATAAGCTACAGTGCCCCACATTATCCCACATCTACCATTCCTAGAAATTCTTTAGAGGATACCGTGCATGCATTTATTGAGGCCCAGAGTAAAACCAATCAAAGGTTTGAGTCATTGATAGCTCAGGTAATTGAAGACAGTAAGGAGATAAAGAATCAAGTCTCTAAGTTGACTAATGTCCTGAGTGTGCACGGAAAAGGAAAATTCCCATCCCAGGCTCAACCAAATCCACAAGGACAATACATGACACAGGCTGATCATGAGGCATCCAATGTAAAAGGTGTTAATGCCATAATCACTAGGAGTGGTAAAGAGGTAGGGATGCAGGACACCTCCAAAACTATAGGTAACCCTAAAGATATTAGTGCCAATACCCCTTAGGAAGAACAAGTGCCACATATCTCAGTTAGAGTACCATTCCCACAAGCTCTTAGGCCTACTGCAAGAGCTACAAACCCAATTGGTGAGATCCTAGAATATTTAAAGCAGGTAAAAATTAACCTTTATCTGTTACATGTGATAAAATAGGTTCCCACATATGCGAAGGTTTTGAAGGATCTATGCACCATAAAAAGAAAGCATCATGTGAAAAAGGCTGCATTCTTGACAGAGCAGGCAAGTGCAATAATTGAGCAGATGACTCCACCAAAATACAAAGATCCAGGATGTCCCACCATTACCTGTCACGTTGGCACATATGAGTTTGGTCAAGCATTATTATATTTAGGTGCTAGTGTTAATCTAATGTCATACTTTATCTGTAAGCAGCTAGGGCTTGGGGAGATCAAACCTACATCTGTGGTTTTACAGTTAGCTGATCGCTCTACCAGAACACCGTGGGGAGTAGTTGAAGATGTTTTACTGCAAATTGATAAATTTTACTACCCTGTTGATTTTCTGATTTTAGATACACAGTTTATGGTTGACATTGAGTCAAAAATTCCTCTCATCTTAGGTAGACATTTTCTTGCTATAGCTAATGCACTTATCAATTGCAGGAACGGTCTCATGATGCTATCATTTGGGAATATGGCACTGGAAGTGAACATTTTTCATGTTGAGAAACAACCACGGGATGATGATGAGTGCCATTACACATACCTGCTAAACACAGTTCTACCAGAAACAACTTCTTTAGAACATGAATCAAACCCTCCCGAACTGAACCTGATCCCAAAGGACCGTAAAAGGAGGAAAAAGAGAGTTAGTGCTCAATTGAAGATGATACATGGGAAGTTAAAAAAGAGGTTGAACTAATTTGGTCATATGTGCAGCTTCAAATTTCAACCATCAGTAGATCTTGGGGGATCCATGGATAGAATGCCACAACCAGCCATAAATTCCTTTTCATGTCTTAATCACCAGTGCCTACCGAAGAAGAAAGCACATGAGACTACTTGGTCCACTATATGGAAGCCACCATGACAACTTGGATGATTGCATTTGGCTGAAGACATTAAACTTAGCGCTAGTAGGGAGGCAACCTTTGCATCTGCATTATTTTATTTTAATTTATTTAATTATTTTATTTACTTTAGTTTTATTTAATTGTGTGCTAATTGTATGTTTATTTTTTGCATGAATATTTATGCAGGTGTTAGCTCAGCCTACATAGCTCACACAACTAAAGTCTTATCAGCAGGAACCTGATCAACTCCATGCCCAGTAGTGTTGTTCCTTAATCCTATTTCTTTATATTTATCTTACATTGAGGACAATGCAAGTTTTAAGTGTGGGGGTGTATGCATGGAGTGATAATACCTGTTATATAAAAAAAATTATTTTGTTTGTTTTTAGTCCTTAATAGTAAAACATAAGTCCAATGCTGATATTGTTTGCTTTAGGGTGAAATCTTAGAAACGATAAATTATTTAATGTACTTTTACCTAATACATTGAGTAGTTGATCTAGGTTAGACTCGTAAGCACTTAACTATAAGTTTTTAGCAGTGAAAGCCTATGTAGTTGGCAAGGTGACTAGTTGAAGAAATTACATATCGATGAATGACCGTTTGCTTAGATGTCTATCATGATTTGACAATGTTATGATGTATGGTATGGCTAAAAATAAAAAGAGAAAGTCTTGAAAGAAAGAAATTCAACCACCTATAATCGATAAGCATGAAGCTACCCATGGGCGAGTGTTAGGACCACCATGAGGAGAAATGCTACCTTAAAGGGTAGGTGTGTTGAAAAACAAAAAGAAAAAAGAGAGACAAGAAAAGAAAAAAAATCATACCATACTGAGCACATAAAGACAATTACAGAGCATAATTGAGATATCTAGGTTGGTTTGACCCATCGGATCCTAATTTTTAAACGAAATCATTGGGTTGGCTTACTTAGGAATCAAGCTGTGAATGAACCTTTACACACACACTGTGAGTCTGGCTCAGATGATTTATTCAAAGACTGAGATTCGAGTTGCTTTGAGTACTTTGAAAGTTCTATGATTTTATTGCTAGACATTCTTTGAGGACAACAATAATGTGTGTAACTAATAGGACTATTTCATGTTGTTTCCTCATACGTTTTGAATGACGTTTGTGGTTGTCGTCACTGTAAGCCCTCACGAGACTATAACTCGTCCATTAGGACCACCTAGGGGTTTAAAGGCTTATTGCATACGCTAAATGCAATCGTGATCCCTAAAAAAATGGCTTAAATAGTTTTTATTTATTTATTCAGTTTAATTCTTAGTTTTTTTTGCGCTTGAATTGCTAGGGACTAGCAATAAGCTGGTTGGGGGTTGTGATAAGTGCATGAAAATGTACTTTGAACATCACTAATTCGGTTTGATTATCATGTGTTTAATCTTAATTATAATTTATTTTGTGATTTATTGTTAGGAAGCAATGGAACATGGATATTGGAGCAATTACGCATGTTTCGGGACCTTACAGACATATAAAAAACACGCAGAAAATGACCAGAAATGCAGGAATCATTATCATGCAAGCCAGGTCGCGCGTCATGACGCAGAGACGTGTTTCAGGATTCTGTTTAGTTTATATTTTACGTATATATGGACTCCGAGACTTCTCTATATAAACCCAAGCTCGTCCAAGAGAGGAGAAGAAATAAAAACAAAAAGAAAGAAAAAACACATACAAAGAGATTAAAACATAATTTTAAGAGAGAAGAACGAAGAAGCTTCATACCGGACATGATGCTGCTGCAATCTTTTCAGGCTATGTCTATTTCTTCTATGAAGAACTAATCTCCTAGGCAAAGCTCATGATGAACTCTTGTATTTAAACTCTGATATTCATGTTGTTGATTTCTGAATGCTTTTTAATGTTTAATACAATTGATGATTCATTGTTCTTTATTATCTGTTGATTTATAATCCAGAGATTGTGTTTTACCAATTTGCATATAGGAATAGTCATGCTTCTTCTATGTGTGATTGGGGAACCCAGTTGTGACTGGTAAAGTTATTTTATGAGTTAATATTCTTCTGTAGTATTACATGTGGGTATATTGTCGACGTTAGATAGGTCATAACGATAACTTTGTGTGCTGTTAACATAGAGAAAATAATTCATCGATTACCTTAGAATTTAATATATTTGGAATTGAATATCTTCCGATTGTTGGTTTGTGATGTGAAACCGTCAATTGAGTAATCAAAGGAATTAATAACAAAATATAGGAATTTGATGCAAGAGGGATTCCTGACGCTTTGCTGCTTCTCTCCATTGATATTTTCTGCATACTTTTCATAATCTTTACTTTATATTATCAATTCAATATTTCTATTTAATTAAGTTACTACTAACATTTTTGTTTAAGTAAATTAGTTTCTTGTAACCATCTCTTTGAGGAATCGACACTCCAACTATACTGCAATAACTGCGAGTACTTTTTGGCGTAATCAGAGTCTGATTTTGAGATTTTTCGGGAGATTCTTACAGTGTGCTCGCTTTTGGCCATTACCGTGCACTTTGTCACAAAAGTGGGGGTGTTGTAGAAAGCCATCAAGATGAGCTCGTCCAAAGACGAATTTTTAACCCAAAGTCACTTATATTATAGCTTATTGACACGTTGAAAGAGTTCCCCAAAACTCGTAATTTAGATTTTAGAGGGGGGTGTGACCACTCAAGCGCTAGGTGTTTATAGTGGTGAAACTTATGGAATGTCTTGAAAAGCTCTTTAGGGGGGGAATACTAAGTGAGCCTTGGGGTGGCCAATGGGGCTTCGTTGATCTAGGGGCTTTAGTCGTGAACCCTCTTACCCTTAGATGTTGCTTGTACAATGGTGTATTGTAATGATCAAGTTCTTAATAAAATGCCATGTTTTAATATCCGATTGTGTTTTTAATTCACCAGGTCCCAATGTAATACGGGCTGACGTGCATATGCTTTGAAATTGTTTATCAACTTCTGTAATTTACCGCTATATGGGTATGTAGTCATCAAAAACATGAATTTGAGTTTCCTATACTATAAGAAGGCTAACTTAAATGGGACATGTCCTTTGATAAGTGCTGCATGAGCCCATTTTTTCGCTATAGGAAAAGTTGACCCTCAATAGTTGGTATCAGAGCCATAGGTTGGGCATGGGAAATGTCTAAAAATGTGAGCGAATGTTTAGAGGGGAATTTAACGTTATATAGGCTAGTATGAAGTCTTGGTAGTGCAACAGCTCAAGAGAAGCCGCGAGATGGCGCGATGGCACTCGCGGGGAAGTGTAAAGCCCCTAATATTGTGGAATGGTGATGGACAATGTGCGAGCACACGAGGCTTGGGTGTAGCCAAAATGTCTTGGAGAGACCCGAAATGGATGTGAAACTTGTATACGTGAGACAAGCAATCGATTTATGCACCGTGAAGGTGTGAAAGATGTTTGCAATGTGCGAGAAGTATAACGAGGGTGCCGCAGTGATGTTGGCTTGAATATACTTGTTCAAGAAAACCCGATGTGGGGTGGATTGAAGTTTTGAGTGGTTCAAAAAGGCGTGAAACCCTTCTTCTATGGCATATGGATGCTAATACTTGATGGAAAGTCTAGATGAGTAAACCCTCTTGTGTGAGGCAATGACAGGAACTGGGTGAAGACCCGATAGTCTGACTGAGTAGTTTGGAAATATCTTGACAAACAAAACCTTTGTAAGGCTATGGGTAACGAGTTGTGTGGAATCCTGTGAGTGGTAATGCCAATAAAAGTGCAATGGCTTGGAATAGGTGAAAGTAAAAGTGGGGAGCAAACCTGAAATGGGTCAGGTATCTCCAAAGACCCTTATGGAATGCGATAACCATTGTGTTGGTTATGTAACGACTGTGTGGAAAACAGAGGCCGACACCTTATCGGTAATGTAACAAGCTGCACGTAAAGACAGAATGCCTCACGAGTTGGCAATTCGACGAGCTGTACTTAAAGGCAGTGTGCCTTATGAATGTTAAAAACTTGATACAATGGTTGCATGTGAGTGCAGCAGGGAGAGATTTGCGTGTGGTTTCGAAAGAAAACACATGGGTACATGCTTTTTGAAGTATGCTAGTGGCATAATACGACTACGAGTAATCGTAATGAGATTTTAAACATCGGTTAAACTGGTAATGGTCGAAATACATGATTTTAATTTTGGATTGAGTTTGAGAACAACCATTGCTTCTAAAAAGTGATCTAAAATCAAATAAGGTCTCGTGGAATGACCTTAGGAGTTAATGTAGCATTGGCAAGAGTTCCAGGGTGGGGTGGAGAAACACCGTGGAACATGATGTCTTGGCTTGGTGCTTAAGAATAATAAGGTGAAATGACTTAGAGTGGTCGCATCAATGGATTGTAACGCGAGATGGAAACAACTTTGTCCACAAAAGTGAGTATCGAGACAATTGAGAAGCTCATGACAGAGCAAATGAACCTGAATTTATTGTGAGAATGAGGTAATTGCTAGTGATGTGAGAGCAATTGTGTTATCCCAAAGGGAACTAATGAGAAATTAGCTCCACCATAGGCTAATTGGTCGTGTGTTTTCGTCTTCGAGAGATCTGATGGGCCGCGCCAAGTGCCTTGAGGTGAAGAGGTAAGAAGAGGGCTAGAGTGAAGAGAAAAATCGATCTATTCATAACCTAAAGCAAGTGAGACCCTTGCCATTTTTGTTGGAGTTGGTGCTTGGAGCGCCAAACCGAATAATGTATTGTACATTATATTTAATTTTTATACTAATGAAATAATTATATTTTCATTTCAACCTTGTTAATGGTAATGTCATTATGCATATTAGATTGATATATAAATATACTGAGAAGACATCGACTTTGGAATAGTCATGTAGTTATACTGGACATTGGGTGGTCCGACATTGGGATAATATTTATATTATAAACATTTTAAAGTAAATATTCATAGACGTTGATTTTGGAATGCGGTCAAAAACCTATAACCTAGAAGACTAACACGTGTCATATATTGGAATTGAAGTTCCAATGGTTTAACTCGATGTACCATGAGCAAATGAAGCTCGTATAGACATGTGGTTATTCATTTGAACGAATGCTGAATGACTTACGGGTGATTCCTAATAGTTGGAAGTACACACCACCATCAACAGGAATCTCCTCGAGTCGAGTAGCAAATATGATCATTTGACTATATGACAACATTGATTTTATGTGTGATCCTCCACACTTTGATGCCATATATGTCTAAGAATTTTCATGGTCTGACTACCAGATGTTCTTTGGGTATGGACCTATACACTTTTTAATCAAGTGCCTATCAAGATAGGATCCGTCGGCCCATATATGTACCATAAAGAGGTTATGTATCTATGTGAGAGTAAGTCACGACTCTTAAGATTTTGGACAAAGCCGATCACCATTTTTTTATAACACATATCAGCAATGGTGTTATGATAAGTTGTAAAGAATCGTGGACATATCGACAATATGAGATGTGCACCTCGGAAACTTGATGGTGTAATATATATTTCCTAAGCACAACTCAGATAACATTTTACAGAAGTGTTGTTAAACATATGTGATGACCTCGACTTGTATAGTTCTGCAAGATCATTCTTGTTCTTCGCGAATTCGGAGGTGGCCGAATTGCGTACATATAAGCTAGGCTTATATGACGAACGTGTCTGGACTTAGAGAGTCCCATAATATGAACTGCACTTGTTGAGCACTTGGGTAGCCGATAATATTTGATAATAAATAATATTTGTTATTATAATTATCAATTAAAATAATTAAGTGTTATAAGATAACATTAATTATTTACTTTGACCCAATTGGATTAATCCAAAATCACACGAGGGTTGTGGTAATTTCATAAATATCTCTCCCATTAGAGGATATTTTGGTAATTAAAAAATATGTAATAATACGTGTATTTTTTCTAGATTTAATTGTATTAAATCAAAGTGGTAGACAAAGGTGATTAGTCACACCTAATTATGCATATTATGACAAATTGGATTAACTACCTAACTAAAAGTTGATTAAAAATTTTTATAATTAAAAATGGCATAAGTTTCACTATAAAATGCAAGCTTGAGTAAGTTTTTAAGCAAGCAAGCTCAAGGCAAAGCATAAAAAAATTAGCCTAAAGAAGTGTTTAAAGAAGTTTTGAATACATTTTTCAACAAGGAGAAGAAGATTAGATCTTTGGTCAAGCTTACTAGGTAAGTTTGATCTTCTATAATAAGCTATGTTTTTGTATTTGATACATAATAATATAGATTGAAGCTGAAATTAGGGTAATAAATTTGTGTATGGATGTTTTGGAAGCATAAGCACAATTTTCTTGTAATTGGGTCAAATATATTCATGTTGGACATGGAACATAAAATTAGAGTTTGGAACTCTAGATGTTAAGCTTAGAGCTATAACTACCATTCTAGAATCACTTGACCACCTTTGAGTGACTTAGAATTGTTCAAGGGTTACTTCATTGTGGGATTCTAATTTGGTTTGTGTTTTGGATTCAAAATTTACGCATGTACATATTTAGAATAAATTTATGTTTGTAAAAATATTTGATATTTTGAAAAATATGATTTTCTTCTATAACATTGTTGTTATTGGTTTTGATGTTAAAATTAAATTTTGGTGTTTGAAAGTGTTTAAGGAAGGTTATAAAGGAATTATGGTGAAAATCCCAATTTCCATCAGCTCACTAGAAAGAGAGCCATGGAAATCAATAAAAAAAAGTAGCGCACAGCAGCGGGCGCATAGTGCGCACGCATAAACACCGAATCTTAATTTTGTCCGTTTTTGAGTTTCCAGACTCCAATTCAGCTCCGATTTTTTCCTATACACTCGTAATGGAGTATAGTATTCCATTAAATTATTTAAAAATACACGCATACTTGATATCCATGGGTTAGACCCACTTCCGCTATGCGAGATACCGATCCGATCCTAGGGGTCCCACATCCGACCCATCTGCTTTATCGAAATGAAACCCATTCACGTACTCGTGTATGGCATCTCCTATTGAAAAGTTACAAAATCAGAAATGAAAACTCACGCACAAGAGCATGTAGAAAGTAGTGACCGAAATCGAAAGTACCCATGCACGAGAGCTTGTATAGAGCTGATATTGAGGCTGGACACGAAAACTAAAACACGATCGCATTTAGGGAGTTGCTCCATATATAATGCTGGAGTGAGTTTTAGAAGCTGTGTGATTAGTGTGTGGAGTTGGTTATTGACACGCTCGAAAAATGGTCTTTTACTCCCAAGTATAAGAGTGTCGAAGTAATAAAATAACCCGGTGAGTCCGGGGTCGATCCACAGAGAAGAGATTTAGCAAAATAGAATATTTAACAGTACGGGAATGAAAAGTTTGCTTTGTTGAAGTAGTTGGAGGATTTTAGGTTGAAATACAGTAATAGAAGGAAATGCTGGAGTTAGGGGATCCACTTTTAGTCTTTTAAATATTTATAAATCTCGCTTTATAATAATTTATAAATTGTCTTTTTATACCCACTTAATTTATTACAAGAATTAATTATGCCAATTAAAGAACCAGCCATAAAAGCGGTAGTCATTTCTGTCAATAATTAGTCCGACCAAGGTACCAAGCATGCCAAAAATAGAAAACCAGCCATAAAGGCGGTGATACCGTTTGTCTATAACAAGTC
>SKCR01008006.1:0-24195 GCA_019454045.1 Zanthoxylum bungeanum | reverse complement strand
TTACATCAGAGAATTCAGAGAGGAAGGTACATCTACAACTGAAACATCGAGCTAAATTTATAGGCGTCAGTAGGGTGTCCGTGTCGCGACGCGAAGCTCGTGTCGTGACGCGAATGATTGTCGACGTGGAAGCTTCTGGTTTGTCGGCTTCAGATTCTTATCTAACACGTGGTGATTCGGATAAAGAGATAAGGTGACACGTGGCAAGGCGGCTGGTAGCTGAATGATTGAGCTGACATGACGATGACGTGGCGACACTTGGCGAAAGTGACTGTCGGCACCATAGAATGATGACACGCGGCACGCTGTGATTGGTTGATGATGACGTGGTATTTTGACTCAGTCAACCGGTGATGTGGATGATGATGTGGCGTGACACATGGCGGCACGTGGCGATGCTGACTGTCGGCACCGTAGGATGATGACACTGTTGGTCTACTCAAAGCTTCCCAAGATCATTTATCAAGCATGAAACAAGTGTAAATACAATAATATGAGGTGCGTAATAACTCACAATGATTGGTCGAGATGCTACGAAGAACAAAAACGAACTTCAACTTTCTACCTTCTCCAAGCTTGGCAGTGGGCTGCTCGGTGTGGGGACTGCTCGGCAGTGGCTTGTCTTCCTCCTCCAAGAATCGGCCATGGATGTCATTTGAAGCTCCAAGCTTTGTGACGAACTTCCATGCTCACGAACTCACTGCCCTATCACATTGGTATCCCTCCTATGGTGTGCTAGCACTTTAGATCTTGCAACAAAATCATTTGCTTCTCCATTGTTGCTCGGTCAAAACCAGAAAACAGAGGAGAAGAGGCGTGAGAGAGAAGAAGAAGTTTTGGCTCCAAAACATTGTGAAACCGTGAAGCAGAAGAGAGAGAGGAAAAAGAAAAAATGTATTAGGTTTTTATATTTTCCAAAATTAATAAACCATTTACTTATTCAATTTCAAAAAGCAAAGCATTTAATGCTTTCTTTCTTCTCACATCAACTCACATCAATCTATCAAATGTCACATCACTCAAAGTGACATGTGATTTGACGCTTGATGTGACTTGCGATTTGACGCTTGAATTGACTTGCGTGCCTCACTCGAATTCGAAATGCGAATGGCTCAAAAATAATCTAGAGATCGGGTTCGCTAATTCCAAATTAACGAATTTTCCGTTGCGACGCAATTAAAAGATTACGCCTAGCGAAATCACTATTCACGTCGCTAACGAATTAATTCTAAATTAACTCATTCGCCCGAATTAAAATCTAATTTTAATTCCACGTAGAAATACAATTTCGTTTAATATATCAAATATATTATTTTATCGATTAATTCCAAATTAATCGTTCTCTCTCTTTAATTGATATTTTATCCCAGAAAAAATATCTCCGCAATTAATCCCAGATTAATTTTCCCTCTCATTAAATTAATCCCAGATTAATTAAAGTGTGAGTCATACGTCATCGGTGAATCTTCAGGAAACGACCCATGAGATCCCCAGATATGTTGGCAGTAAATCGGGTCGTCGGACTATCCGAACACGTAAGTACCTCGTACTACGTTTATACCGATTTACAAGACAAGGTTGGCCTCTAGCAAAGCTCCATGCCTACCCAATTCTCCGAAATATCCTAAAGAATAAATGATCACGTGCTAGGCCTGAGGCTGGAATTGTGTTCCCCGTACGAAGCACATGTCGGATGTCTGGTAACTAGTCTCTATATCGTAACTATGACCTAGTCATATTATCCTGATGACTGCAGTACTTAAGAGAACCAGTACCGTATCCTACGTGCCATCATCTCCATATGACTGGAGTGACACTTCCGTTTGACATCACACCCAACACACTACGATTCTCAATATACCCAGCATTGGCGTACACAGAACCTGTTAAAGCCCTGGACGACCGCAACCAAAGTATATTGATTGTCGCAAGTATTAGCGGTGCAAGTCTCAGGTTAAGACCAAATACACCTACCCTGATTTCGGACTTCCATAGACACATAGTCATACTACCAATGGAATTCCGAGGGGGTCTAATCCAGAGCAAAGCTGTTTCCCGTACCATCGGTGAAACACAACCTCCTATTACACTTGCGTGAGTATCCTATACCCAAATATATGAGAACTATACGTTGTGCCTTTACAACGCGCACAAGTGTAATACTACTCTTTCGTATTTATCGATGTCCAATCTCGATAATACTCTGACTAGGGATATTTAATGATTTATCCTTCGTGGACTAATACTGTCTCATATCATTCTCCGTCCAGGAACAAATCACAGGGACCTCCTATCATTTATACATCTAGGTGATCTAATCACAAATGATAAGAGTGCAATATCTTTTGTCACATAGTTAATTTGTACAACAACACCATAATGATCTGTACAAATAGTGACTCTATGGGTCATAATTGTCCAACAATCTCCCACTTGGCCTATAGCCAGTCACTCGAGTGTCTTACACCCGAACTATGTACTGTTGGCTCAAATTGCTGAGAAATGCTTTCGTCTGCGGATTTGCATGACTATCGTCTGATGCGATTTATTCGATCATCACATCGCCGCGATGTATGATCCGAACGAATCAGATGATTATCGAAGTATGTATCTGGATCGTTGATGAGACCATTAATTCTTTAGCATGTGCTCGAGCCTAGCTCAGCTGCTAACAGTAATATATCTAATCTAATTAGATCTTGTTTATCGACCTAGAAGGCTTCTATTGCCGCTTCAGCTGTAGCAATAACCCGCATTTGTTGTTTATTCGGTAACAGTATCTTGCTTGGAAGATTTCCAGCTCACTGTACCGTTATTCAAACTTTTATAGTACCGTTGTTACGACTTATAGTCGTTATTATCGGTTAGGAAACCTGCAGCAGTGATCCCAGTCACTTCAAGTTCTCCTTCTCCAAGGATTAAGACAGCATCCTTAGTTCTCTAAGAAACTAACGGATGTTCTTAACATCAATCCAGTGTCTATCACTTGGATTGGCCTGTTTGTGACTTCATATGCTCAAAGCGTATGAGACACCAGGTAGCGTACATTTTTCAATGTACGATTTCTCGGAGAGTATTCGAAAGCCAAGCTTTCACCGATAGTTTATATGGGAATATCATTTCCAAGAAATGACATATTATCATTATTTTATAGACATCCAATGTCAGTGCGCTCCCACTAACCCTCTTGTATACACAAGAATCTTTTCGTTTTGAATTAAATCATAAACTATTATGATTACATCAAAACAATAATTCGAAGAACCTATGCCTGCTTCAATCCAAACATGGATCGAATAACCTGCAAACCTTGTTTGCTAGTTTTGGTACGACAAAATCGACAAGATGTTATAAACATCCTCCAAAAGATTTCCTTTTCAGGAAAGCGATTTTCCCGTTCAGCTGTCATATTTCTAATGAACATGCAGTATTAGCAAGCATTATCCAAATGGATTTACCGTGGCAACAGTTAAAAGGTTGAATCGTAATCAACACAATGTTGATAACAATACCTTTCCGCTAAAAGCCTAGCTTTATACGTTGGTATGTTGCCATCCATGTACGTCTTCCTTGAAGACTTATAGAGTACCAATAGGCACAATGCCTTGCGGTACATCAACTAGTATCCAAACTTGTTGATATACGTGGAATCCATTTCGGATTCATGACACTTTGTCATAATTGGGAGTCGATACCTTGTATCACTTCCTCATACGTAGTCAGTTGGTATACCTCAACAAGATAGACATCTTTATGAGGTTAGATCAGAAACCCATACCCCAGGTTGTTTTCTGAATCTCTCCGACATACGCGGTTCTTGTGTATTCGAAGATTATTAGTGATAGTTTCATCCTTGATGAACTATTTATGTTCCATTTAAGGAATAGGTGCTATGAATAGTATTACTCCAATTTTCATCGAGTTTTACTATCCTCCCACTTACCACTGCATATCGGTATTCCTCTTAGGAAAACCACATGGCGAGTGAAAATCTAATTGTTCTCATGTGAGTTGTATAAGTACAATACTTATGGTATCCCTAGGATAACCTACAATTGGCACTTATCCATTTGGGTTTTAGTTTGGTATCATCCAAACATATGCCTAGCATTCCCAAATTTCCAGGAATGAGAAACCCGGTTTCTTTCCCGTTCATATCTAATATGAAATCTGTCAAACAGATTTTAATGGAACCTTATTCAAAATAAGTTCTTGCACAGTTTATAGCTTATCCGTTGAAGGAAATGTTAGCTCAGAGCGACTCATAATAACCTTATCAAGTCCAACAAAATTCGGTTACTCAATTCGGACACATCGTCACTTGACGTGTTCCGGAGGAGTCCTCATTTGAAAGAATACTTACTCTTTCAAGTATATTAGAAACTTATTGCTTAAGTATTTTCCATTACGGTCTAACCGTGATGGTTTAATACTTTAGCCGATCTGTTTGTCTATTTCGTGTCGAAACTGTAAAAGTTTCTGATTTGTGTTCTTCAAAAGAAACACATAACCATAACGCGATGCCACATCCGTGAAGGTCACGAAATATTCATCTCCACCTCTAGCCTAGCTAGACATGGGCCCACTTGCTTCACTATGAACTAGGGCTAACAGGTCGGTGGCATTAACACTTTTACCAAGTAAATGTGTTATAGGCACATTGCCCAATAAACTAGATTCGTAGACTTTATTTGATTGGAATCAAATTGGTCCGAGTACCCACTCTTCAAAAGTGTGGATATACGAGTCTTGTTTGATTGTGTCCCAGACAATAATGCCACATCAGTTTCTTCTGATCAAATCAGTTCGAGCTATTTGTTTGTCATGTTATATATTTGAGATTTATTTATATTCAAAATATAAATTATGTTATTCACATCTAATGTGTTTATCTCAATATCATCTTTATATAATGAAACACTTTAGTGTTCTAGAATATAAAGGTTCACCCGCAGCGGGTTATACACTGATATAAAGATAATGTTTCTAGTCAAACTAGTTACATTATAACAGTTTCCTAATTTCAGCACACACCCAAAGGTAGTTCCTAAACTTAGGTACCTGCGGTTAAAACAGCGACTTTCGTCCCGTTTTCAATTCGCAGATAAATCTCTATTGAAGTCAGTATCCTGTTCAAAACAGATTCTGAACATCAATACATATATTTATGTATCACACTAAGTATTTAAAATCCAATTTTAATACTAGTAGTGAACATAATTATGACAAACATATTTGAAGTCAGAGCCTTGCTCGTCGTTAATTCCTTCATGTCTGCATTGTCCAAACGGCAGTCACGCTTCCGCGATCACGTTTGCCATAATTAAGGCAGACATTTTGGGATATGTCATTTATCTTCCCAGAAGATTATAATGATATTGCCTTTGCCCTTTTCCATATTCCGGTAGCCTTTGGCCAAGCCTCGGTTTCTAGAATATCGAAGTAAGGTGCGCCTTGCACTATTTGCCTAATTGCAAACTTTGACTTTGTCTTCTTGAGAATAGTCATTAACTCTCCAAAGTTATCAATTGCAATTTTAGTACTTCTAAAATCTAAACATAGATTTATGAATATCCTTTAATTTCGTCATCATACTTTAAGAATCTAATCCTTAGTTCTGATTCAGAAATTAAGGAGTCTACTGCGACAAGCTTAATGGATTAAGCACTTAAGTTATCATTACATTAATATTCCAAAGATTATGCTCTACTATTTGCTTAACTCCGGGCTCAGGCTTAATATATTATTTTATCAAATAAAATAACTTATTATTTTTCCAGGACCATCCTGAAATAATTCCCAGTTTGAAAATTATAGTCGTTTAAATACATTTTCACCCAGGATTATGTTTTAAACACTAATATTTCATTTATCTTGATTCTAATAGTCCAACTATTTAATCAACGATTTGTGGTACTATTTATTATAATGATTATTATAGTCCAACTATATAATCAAATATAATTTAAATTAATTAACCTCAATTACATTGATTACTATAATCCAATTATAAATTCAACTGTAAATTGAAATTAATTAATTCAAATATATTGATTACTATAATCCAATTATATAATCAACTATAATACAGTCCAACTGCTTTAATTAAAACAAAAATTAAATATTAGTCCAACTAACAGTTAATTTATATGACGAATGATATTTGAATGAGCGCGTATGGCAAGTAATTAAACGAGTATTGAAAATTCAATTCTTGCCTCCCACTATTTTTCGACGAGCCTCTAACCCTCTGTCGAGTACTCAGGAAACCGCGTTTCCTAGTGGGCTACGATCCCGTTAAATATCACACAATCTTGACTTTGGCCAACAAATTGTATTATAATTAACTAGGTAGATCTATAAGATCGATTGGATCCAATCCAATTCCTAGATCCGATAGGGGGACATCCAAGTCCGAAACATATATCTTATATATGCCAATACATCCAATGTATTACCTAACCTTTTTCCTCTAAATCAACTAAGCCTTGGCTTTGGCACAAAAAACTTAGTGATCCCAGTGAAGCGCGACCCATTCACCATGGAAAGCTTCGTAATCAATGTCGATGGACAAGAAGTGGTCTTGACTTTGGCCAACAAACCACAACTTGGACAAGACAATGATATGGAACAAAGCCTTCGTGATTCAAACACATCCTCGACGGACAAAGGCCTTGACTTTGGCCAACAAGCCAATGCCAGTCTCGGATCTTGAGTGAGAATCACTCAATGGAAGGAAAAACACTTAATATTATGCGAGGGTTTTTCGAGTGTAAATTGGCAACCAATTTATTATCTTTGTTAAGGTCTCATCATCATACACCCTTAAACATGCATTCTAAACACATAATAAAGCGCATATGAAAAATAATAATGAAATGCGGATGGATACTTTACACATTGATCCTAGATCAAATCTCCCACTTCTCTCTCCAGCTAGCACATGTATTACTTCTACCTGTTACACTACACTTCTAAAGAAACCTCATTTACATTGAGGGGAATAGGTGAGAAGATAATACAAAGAATGAGGAGGTATAAGGCTGGACACGCAGGTCCAATTAACAAATCAAATTTATTAAACAATTTCTAAAATTGTCCCACCCATCTAATATCCATCCGATATACATTATTCATGCATCGCAACCATGTATTCACACAAGCATGTTATCAATCAATCTAATCAAATTAATTAATCTGATAATTAGTGATCATCCAATGTTCAAACAATGATTTGATTTTGCTCGAGTCAAACTCATTTTGCGAATAAGTACTTAAAGTACGAATTCTCGAATTAAATTAAACTACATAATTAAATCCAATTCAATATGCATTTAATTCTAATTTGCTTATTTAATTCCAAATTAAATACCACACTTTAATAATAAACCTTTTACGACTTAAATTCCAAATTTAATCGCAACGGGTCTCAAAGCCCGATTAACGTCCAACGTCAATTTAATTAAAGTCCAATGGGTTTTTAATTAATTTCTTAAGGCGTGGACTTTTGGTCAACTCGGGTCAAACCGATAACCAAAGTCCAATCCGGGAGTTACCTCATAAGCCCATAAATCAATTTAGGCCCATTAGGCCCAATTAAACTTTAAAGGTCCATTAAGTCGCATTTGGGCTTTATGGATGCGGTTTTGGGCCTAATTGGATCCAACCAACTTTTCCTAAACCGAACTTTGTACAACAAAGCCCAATAAACCCAATAACAACTTAACAAGCCCAAATCCAATTTTAAGCCCATCTAATTTAATTCAAAAATTCCAAATTTCTCAATTAAATTACCTAAAGTGTATAGCAATATTAATAACCCAAATCAATATTTCCAAAATACCAAATTTGTACTATTAATCATGCTTATCATTAACAAAACACGTCCAACACATTTTGATCAAAATCAAACCCAATTAACATGCATATATGTCTCGGCCAAAGGGGAAAATCATGCCCAAATCAAATTCAATCCAATTAAATTCAATTCAACATTAATTCAACATCCCCAAATGATTTCCAACACATCCAATGATCAAAAAATAAAACAAAACCAAGACAATATAGGGTTCAAGTATTTTCGGCCAACACAAGCTAAATTGGGGAAAATTGTTCCAAACACTTTTTCATCAAATTGATCCAATCAATCATCAATTCAACAACATTTAAGCATACTAATTCATCCAATTTTATTAAATCATGCCCAAATTCGTTTTGCCCAATTTTAACCCTAAAATCAATTTCATGCTTTCAAAGGCTCTAATACCATTGTTAGTCTACTCAAAGCTTCCCAAGATCATTTATCAAGCATGAAACAAGTGTAAATACAATCATAGGAGGTGCAAAATAACTTACAATGATCTGTAGAGATGCTACGAAGAACAAAAACGAACTTCAACTTTCTACCTTCTCAAAGCTTGGTAGTGGGCTGCTCGGTGTGGAGACTGCTCGGTCAGTGGCTTGTCTTCCTCCTCCAAGAATCGGCCATGGATGTCCTTTGAAGCTCCAAGCTTTGTGACAAACTTCCATGCTCACGAACTCACTGCCCTATCACCTTGGTATGCCTCCTATGGAGTGCTAGCACTTTAGATCTTGCAACAAAATCATTTGATTCTCCATTGTTGCTCGGTCAAAACCAGAAAACAGAAGAGAAAAGGCGTGAGAGAGAAGAAGATGTTTTGGCTCCAAAACATTGTGAAACCGTGAAGCAGGAGAGATAGAGGAAAAAGAAAAAATGTATAGGGTTTTTATATTTTCCAAAAATTAATAAACCATTTACTTTTTCAATTTCAAAAAGCAAAGCATTTAATGCTTTCTTTCTTCTCACATCAATCTATCAAATGTCACATCACTCAAAGTGACATGTGATTTGACGCTTGATGTGACTTGCGATTTGACACTTGAATTGACTTGCGTGCCGCACTCGAATTCGAAATGCGAATGCTCTCGCAAATAATTTCGGCCTCGGGTTCGCTAATTCCAAATTAAGGAATTTTTCGTTGCGACGCAATTAAACGATTACGCCTAGCGAAATCACTATTCACGTCGCTAACGAATTAATTCTAAATTAACTCGTTCGCCAGAATTAAAATCTAATTTTAATTCCGCGTCGAAATCCAATTTCGTTTAATATATCAAATATATTTATTGACGGTGGATTTTGGTCTCAGGGCAATATTGGAATATCACTCCCGAGGAAATCCTCCTCCAACTGTGAATTTGTTTGGTTATGGGGGACCGAAGGCAAATTTAGCGGAAAACAAGAAAATACGCCAATCAGACAATGTGATTTAACGTGGTTCGGCGGATTTTGGGATCCGACCTACGTCCACGGGCAAGAACAGGATGATGCTTTTTATTACTCAAATTCACTCCTCAGATCTCCTCTTTGCTTTTACAAATCAGAGCTCTATGACACTAATCTCTTACTCTTGTGATGATTTTTTAGATGCCCGTTCCAATCATCTTTCCTCGAGATGTACAACCGTCATGTCTCTTTAAATGCCTATCAAATCAACTTTAGGGTTTCTTCTGATGCTCGACACTTGTCACACATCCGCGGGGTTCCCGCCAAAAGAGGGGACGAATCGACCGTGCAGAGACGTTCTTACAGTGGGCTAATCTCAGCCGTCTGTTTGAACTTGGGAGGCCCCTCTCGTAGCTGACACTTGGCGTTCATCCGGGCTCTTCCTTTAGATCCAATGGTCACGAGCATCCTGGTCACGGATATAAGAAGGGGAGGCTTCCACTGTTCCATCTTTTTCGGCAATTTCTCCTTCCTCTCTGTAAGTACCTTTGCTCATTTTTGCATCTCAGATTTCAACTGCGGGCTTCGTTCTCTGCTGCGAGTATAAGGAGCGGGCATTACCGTACTGCACGACCTCCTGATTTTGAGAAGAGCAAGTAAGTCTTCTGAGCGACCTCTCATCTTTTTCTCTATGCAGTGTTTCTGTTTGTTTATTTTGCTTAGGGAGAGACTTGTGGTTTTGCTGGGTCTTGCTTTAGGGCACTTCTTTAGAGACTCCAAATCTAGTTTTAGCACGGGCACCGTGGGTAGCTTCTCGTAGACTGATTCTCCCCCTTTCTCTGTTTTTCTGGGTGTCAGGGATGTCTGACAGTAATTCTTCCTCCGAAAGGCCTGTCAAAATCTCAACTTCCCCTGCTGAAAAGCTCTCCTCGGGCTCAGGGGCGCCCAGTGTAGAAGATCTCGACACTACCCCCCCCCCTTCTGAGGTCGAAAATGACTCCTATCATCAGAGGGTTCCTCGGAAGGACCCAGAGCCTGGAGAACTTGGGTCGTCGGCTCTGGATATGAACCGTCCTTCTAAGATAACTGAGGATGATCTGGCGTTATTGCGGCAACGATACAGCATCCCGATAGATATTGCTCTAGAAGTTCCCGGTCCAATGGATCGTGCTAGTCAGCCTGACGAGGGCTCGGTGGCGCTTCTTCTTCCTATCTTTTTTGAATGTGGGCTGCGGCTGCCGATGCAACGCTATTTCGCTTGGATGCTGGCCGAGATGGAGCTTGCCCCTTGCCAATTGAGCTTGAATAGCTGGAGGATCCTAGCCGGCATATATGTGGTCTGGCACCGGGCAGGTTTAGGTGTACCTTGCTTGGAAGAGGTGAAGAGGTTGTACCGTTTGAAGTCTAACCCAAAGACTCACTACGGTTGGTATTACCTCTCTGCTTACGATAGCTCGTCCAACCTTGTCCAGAAGCTCCCTGATTCCAACAAGAACTTCAAGGACTCTTGGTTCTGGGCAACTGGGGATTGGGGTCGGGTTTTGAGATCGTTTGAGGAGGATGTCTCGGTTCCAGACATCTTCAGGGCTGGAGGTTAGGAGTCTAACGCCCCTTCATTCTTCTTTGTCCCCGTTCTCCAGTTTCTTTTAGGTTTTCTAACTTCTTTGGTTCCTCCCAGCTTGTTGGCGAGATGCTCCAAAGGTTTCTCGCCAGGTTCGGAGGCGGGTACATTGGGCTCGGGGATATGCTGCCCCCTGGAGGAATTTGGTTAATGACGCGGCTTTTGTTGAGTCAGGCCTCATTCAGACCGTCCCTCCGGAAGTATCTGGCCGTTAGGTAGGTGTCTGATGGCTGTTTTAAATCTTTCCTGTTTGTTTCATCATGTTTGATATCTTTGCTATATGCTCGGTCCCTGACTTCCTTCTTTTTTTTTTGGTAGGCATGTCGAAGAGGCCAAAGTTCCTTGAAAAGTTGGCCGGTACCGTGAAGAAGGCCGGCCGTGCTGAGACTTCCCAGGTGCGGACCGATCTCGTTGAGAATATATCTCCTGGACAAGTTCAAACAAGTGTTCGGGGGCTGTCCTCACCTTCTGGCGTGCAATCATCAGGATCTGCTCACCTTGCTAGTCCGCCGAAACCTCTTAGGAAGAGGAGGCGTCAGTTTGGGACCGAGGAGACCGAGTTGGCCCAGGAGGGAGAAGACGAGGGAGCTGCTCCAGTCAAGAGGAAGGACATTCGTAGGGGGAAGAAGTCCTCTGAAAGTTCCTCCAGGAAACGGAAGGGCCCTGTGGTCCTCGGGGTGGACGACTTGGGAGAGAGCATCCGGGAGGCTACCTCTCACCTAGTGCCGGCTTTTAATGAATTGGCCGAGGTGATTCCTCCGGGGGAGGTCTCGAGGTATGAAGATGTGTCTCCCGAGGGTGTTGTGGCTGAGATGAGTTCTCAGATGGCGAAGGTACTTTTACTCCCCTTCTCGGTTTTTTTTTTTTTTTTTTTTGGATCTTGGTTATCTCTTTTCTTGTATTTGACTCCTTCCTCCCTTTTTGTATGCAGGCCAACTACCTTATGGCCAAGAACAAGGGTCTTCTTCTGACTCTGCTGTCTGAGGGCGGTCAGGCCCAAAGGCTTCAGAGTCGCCTTTCCGAAGTGGAGGCAAAGCTGGCTGACCGGGAGGAGGTGATTAAGAATCTCAAGGCGGCCGCTGTTGAGAGTTTCAAAACGAACAAGGCTCTCAAAGCAGCTGCTGTGCTAGAAAGGAAACTTGCTGATAATGCCAGGGAGGACCTGAAGGTTGCCCAATCTGAGATTGGCGTTCTGAAGGGGAAGGTAGCAAGTGCTGAGGCCAAGGTGAAGAACAAAGATGAGGAAGTTGCTCGGGCCCGAGATAGTCTTGAAAGGAAGAAAACCGAGCTTGAGGAGAGGGAGATTGATCTCGAGGAGAGAGAGAGCGAGCTGGAAAAGAGAGAAGCTGATCTCGAGGCCGAGAAGGAGGCCATCCGTCTCGAGGGAGTTGGTGATTGCGCCGAGATGATACCGATGGTGCTGCCGAGCCTGAATATGGACCCTATCTACGCGGCCATCAGTTACTGTAAGGGGGATATTTCCGAGGAAGAGTTTCAAAAGTGGATCCCTCCCCCACCTGAGGAGGTGATGGATCCCGCCCCCATCTCGGTTATTCCGGCTCCTGAGGTTCCTCCTGAAAGAGGATCGGAGGTTCCTGCCATGGACGAGGACTGCCTTGAGATCCATCCTCCTGATGCCGAAGTTGTAGCTCCTCCTTCTGATGCTGAAGTCGCAGCCCCTCCTCCTGATGCTGAAGTCGCAGCCCCTCCTCCTGATGCCGAGCCGCTCCTTCCGTCATTTGAGCCAACTGAGGAAGAAGTTTCTGCCCCTGCGCGGGATGAATGAGAAAGGGTAACCCTGCCGGGGCCCTATGTAACTTTTTCCTGTAATAATATTACAACTTGTATTTATATACATTTATGCATTTATGTTTGTTTATTTCTTTCTTCTTTTTCTTCTCCTTTTTATGCTTCTTGTCATTGTTGCAATTTTAAAGCCCATCAGGGGCAGCACGAGTTAGAGGGGTCTGGATTGACCCTGTGAATAGTGAGGTATTTGGACCCGGGGGAATGTTATGTCCCCGGTTCGGAGAGCTGACTTGGCGGGGCGTATCTTGACCCCGAGCGGAGTGAGATATTTGGGTTCTGGGGGAATGTTACCTCCCCAGGCCGAAGCGGCCGACTCGGTGGGACGTAACCCGACCCCGAGCTGAGCGAGATACTTGGGTTCTGGGGGAATGTCACCTCCCCAGGCCGAAGCGGCTGACTCGGTGGGACCTCGCCCAACTCCGAGTTGTTTGAATTACTTGGCCCTGGGGAATGTTATGTCCCCAGTCCAAAGACAAACTCGGTGGGGCATTGCCCGACCCCGAGCTGTTTAGAATCATTTGGCACTGGGGGAATGTTACGTCCCCAGTCCAAAGACAGACTCCGGGGGAATGTTACGTCCCCCCGAGCTGTTTAGAATCATTTGGCACTGAGGGAATGTTACGTCCCCAGTCCAAAGACAGACTCCGGGGGAATGTTACGTCCCCGAGCTGTAAGAATCACTTGGCACTGGGGGAATGTTACGTCCCCAGTCCAAAGACAGACTCCGGGGGAATGTTACGTCCCCGAGCTGTTTCAATCTCTTGGCCCTGGGGGAATGTTACATCCCCAGTCCAAAGACAGACTCGGTGGGGCATTGCCCGACCCCGAGCTGTTTAGAATCATTTGGCACTGGGGGAATGTTACGTCCCCAGTCCAAAGACAGACTCCGGGGGAATGTTACGTCCCCGAGCTGTAAGAATCACTTGGCACTGGGGGAATGTTACGTCCCCAGTCCAAAGACAGACTCCGGGGGAATGTTACGTCCCCGAGTTGTAAGAATCACTTGGCACTGGGGGAATGTTACGTCCTCAGTCCAAAGACAGACTCCGGGGGAATGTTACGTCCCCGAGCTGTTTCAATCTCTTGGCCCTGGGGGAATGTTACGTCCCCAGTCCAAAGACAGACTCGGTGGGACATCGCCCGACCCCGAGCTGTTTCAATCTCTTGGCCCTGGGGGAATGTTACGTCCCCAGTCCAAAGACAGACTCGGTGGGGCATTGCCCGACCCCGAGCTGTTTAGAATCATTTGGCACTGGGGGAATGTTACGTCCCCAGTCCAAAGACAGACTCCGGGGGAATGTTACGTCCCCGAGCTGTAAGAATCACTTGGCACTGGGGGAATGTTACGTCCCCAGTCCAAAGACAGACTCCGGGGGAATGTTACGTCCCCGAGCTGTAAGAATCACTTGGCACTTAGGGCCCCTTTTAGACTTTCCAGGGCTTCCTGGGATTCGTACCCTCCGACCTCGAGTACAGTGTTGTGATACCTTTCAATGAAGCTTTTCAGTGTTTCGTCGTCTCCTTGCTTCATGAGCCTTAGTTCTCCTATTGTTTTTTTAGGGGTGCAGGCTCCTTTGAAATGTCGGATAAACGACTTTTTAAGTTGGGAGAAGCTCTGAAGGCTCCTCGGGGCCAAACTTCTATACCATAGGATGGCAGGTCCCCCTAAAGTTAAGGGAAATACTTTGCATATGGCGTCGCCCGTTACTCCCTGTACTTCCATCAGGAGGACAAAGTTTTCAATGTGGGATTTTGGGTCGGAGTGGCCTTTGTATGGTGCCATGGTCGGCATGTTAAATCGTTTCGGAAACTGTGCTACTTTTATTTCTTCCGTAAGGGGAGACCCCTCTTCCTCGCCTCGGGTGTCTCCCGCCCCGATCTTCAGGCTTTCTCCTCATCTGGTCATCTCTTTTTTCAACCAAGATTTTATTTCGCGGGTTGTGCCCCCGTGCCGCCTCCTGTGTTCTTCTGTTCGCCTGTCGCCCCGGGAGTGGCGTTCTTTAAACTCAGAGGTCTCATGTACGTCCTCGTTATACTTTCTATCCTCCCTCTTGGGGTTGTAAAAACTGTCGGAGGAGGGGTCGGGCGATTGTTCCTCCTCTTCTTCTTCCCATGTGTCTTCTGATCTTCCTACCACCGCAGATCTTATCCCATAGGGGCCTCTCTTTCTGGGTCCCTCGTCTTCACTTACATCTACTACTTTTTTTCCCTTTTTCTCTCCTCTGTCCGGCTCGGTTTCAGTTCTCTCGTTGTTTGCTCCTTCCATTCTTTCTAGTCGATCCATCATAGACCTCATCCCATCTTCCATTCTTTTCATCCAGTCTATTGCCGGACCTTCTGGTTGGTGATTTCCGTCCTCTGCCATTTGTCTTATCACGTGAACTGCTTTTTGTGAAGTTCCCCACAGACGGCGCCAACTGTTGACGGTGGATTTTGGTCTCAGGGCAATATTGGAATATCACTCCCGAGGAAATCCTCCTCCAACTGTGAATTTGTTTGGTTATGGGGGACCGAAGGCAAATTTAGCGGAAAACAAGAAAATACGCCAATCAGACAAGGTGATTTAACGTGGTTCGGCGGATTTTGGGATCCGACCTACGTCCACGGGCAAGAACAGGATGGTGCTTTTTATTACTCAAATTCACTCCTCAGATCTCCTCTTTGCTTTTACAAATCAGAGCTCTATGACACTAATCTCTTACTCTTGTGATGATTTTTTAGATGCCCTTTTACACATGCTCTACCCTTCTATTTATAATAATACAGAAATCAGATTCCTATTTGTATAAGAAATCCTATTTGAACCCAATCTTCTCTTCTTGTAGGGTTTCCTGATCCGGTATTGCCTTCTTCTTCCGCTTTCCCTTTTGGACTCTGACTCTCTCTCCTTGTGAAAGTAGGATGTTTTCTCTATCTTATCCATAAGCATGGTGTGCTGTTATCTTGAACGCGGTCCGTCGTCTGGTCGGTCTTAATGAGGTCGGCCATGATAATCTTTTATGCTGAGAACGTTCCTGCCGACATCTATAGTGCTCGGTCACCTGAACCAAAGTGGTCGGTCTTCACATGAACTGGCCGGGTCGGCCTCATGATCTCAACCAGACAGCGAATTTACCCTTTTGTCCTTGTCGTACTGTCTTAAATGCTGTAGCGCCTGAAAACACCATCAACAATATTATTTTATCGATTAATTCCAAATTAATCGTTCTCTCTCTTTAATTGATATTTTATCTCAGATAAAATATCTCCACAATTAATCCCAGATTAATTTTCTCTCTCATTAAATTAATCCTAGATTAATTAATGTGCGAGTCATACGTTATCGGTGAATCTTCGGGAAACGACCTATGAGATCCCCGGATATGTTGGCAGTAAATCGGATCGTCGGACTATCCGAACACGTAAGTACCTCATACTACGTTTATACCGATTTACAAGACAAGGTTAGCCTCTAGCAAAGCGCCATGCCTACCCAATTCTCCGGAAATATTCTTACAGGAATAAAGGATCGGTATCAGGCGTAGTATACGTAGTATTGCGTATTTCTGTCCAGTATCGAATGATCACGTGCTAGGACTGGGGCTGGAATTGTGTCTGCCCCGTACGAAGTACATGTCGGATGTCTGGTAACTAGTCTCTATATCGGATAACTATGACCTAGTCATATTATCCCGATGACTGCAGTACTTAAAAGAACCAGTATCGTATCCTACGTGACCATCATCTCCATATAACTGGAGTGACACTACCGTCTTGACATCACACCCAACACACTACGATTCTCAATATACCCAACATTGGCGTACACAAAACCTGTTAAAGCCCTGGACGACCGCAACCAAAGTATATTGATTGTCGCAAGTATTAGCGGTGCAAGTCTCAGGTTAAGACCAAATACACCTACCCTGAGTTCGGACTTCCATAGACACATAGTCATACTACCAATGGAATTCTGAGGGGGTCTAATCCAGAGCGAAGCTGTTTCCCGTACCATCGGTGAAACACAACCTCCTATTACACTTGTGTGAGTATCCTATACCCAAATATATGAGAACTATGCTGTTGTGCCCTCACAACGCGCACAAGTGTAATACTAGTCTTTTACGTATTTATCGATGTCCAATCTCGATAATACTCTGACTAGGGATATTTAATGATTTATCCTTCGTGGACTGATACTGTCTCATATCATTCTCCGTCCAGGAACAAATCACAGGGACCTCCTATCATTTATACATCTAGGTGATCTAATCACAAATGATAAGAGTGCAATCTCCTTTGTCACATAGTTAATTTGTACAACAACACCATGATCTGTACAAATAGTGACGCTATGGGTCATAATTGTCCAATAGACATGTGGCACAATGCACGTTAGAAGATCAGCTGTGATGGTGTCACGTGGCACATCACACATTAGCAAAGTCAAACTTCTCAGATTCTAACTTGTGGACCCGGAGCACGTTAGCAAGTCTTGGTGCATGTTAGGCGTCGTGACGGGCCAAAATTACCAAAATGCCATTTTGTCCAATTTTCACTGTTTTGGCCCAAATCCCCTCCAGAGAGTCCTGAAAGTTTATTTATTTACAAAATAACACAAAACACATCAAAATATTCACAAAACTCAAGAAACTATACAAAATATTAGGTTAAATGAGTGGGAAATATTGATATAATTACCACTCATCACACCCCCAAACCTAACATTTTGCTAGATCTCGAGCAAAACATAGAATAAAATAACATAAACATCTTTAAAATAAAATTTAACTAAGCCACTTTCGTAGGGATCACGGTTACATTTAGCGTATGCAACAAGCCTTTAAACCCCTAGGTGTCCCTAGTGGATGAGTTGTAGTCTCGTGAGGGTTTACAGCAATGATACCCACAAATATTTTACAAAAGTAAAAAGGTAGTGAAACTAATGCACACAAAAGCAAAAAGACAAGCGAAAAGAGAATAAAGAAGTTAGTGACTAATCAAGTGAAACTTCTACTCCAAGTTACTAGTTGTTTTCTTTCTTTCTAAATTACTAAATAAATAAATTCTCTGATTATATTTACCATTCTCCATATACACAAGCAACAAAATATTAAACAACTCATTTTTGCCCACAATAGTCACAAGTGTAGTTGATAAGAGAGTAATATTTTTGTCCTAAAGTTTTATCAGAATTCACACCTTTCTGTAGTAATGGAATAATTTTTCTGATTTTTCAGATTTTTTCTTTGATTTTTGATTTTTTTTATTATATACAATATCTTCCATCTATGTAGCGAGTGTTGGGTCAGTGGCTCCCAAACCAGTTGGCTTTAGTACACCAGGTGTTAAGACACCCCTACGGACTTAATTACTCAGACTTCATATATATATATTGTTGCAACATCTTTGATCCATGTAGCGAGCTTTGGGCCAGTGACTCCCAAGCCAGTTGGTTTTAGGGCACTAGGTGTTAAAACACCCCTACAGACTTAATAACTCAGATCTCAGACGGTTTTTTTTTTTAATTCCAATGCTTTTCATAGATGCTTCCTCCATTAAAATAGAGCACTGAATATTACAAACTTTTCAATTATAGGTCATGTCTGTATATTACCATGCATGTTGATAATACATGCTAACTAGGCATATGAAGATCTGTTTTAGTAAAATAATTCAAAATGAAATAAACAGAAATTAACTTATTCCGAAATAGGTTTTAGACACGTCTCAGGAGTGGAAACTCCTTACTCAGCTATCTCTTACCAATTTCATATTTTTAGTCAAAATAAAAACACAAAACGCAAAATATTTTTGTAATTTTTGAAAAATTTTCATTTTTTTTTGTATTTTTCGAAAATTTTTTACTAAAAATAAAAAATAAAAAAGATACAATTTAACTATTCTCCTCCCCCAAACCTAAATGAGACATTGTCCCCAATGTCTTAAACAGTAGAAGAAGAGTTTAGAAAACCGTACCTGGTTAGCTGAAATTCTACATCTAAATGAAAATAAAGGTTAAGATCCATATTTATCCGACGTCTCTTACCACGATCATTATCAGACCAGTTTATCTTGGAAAGAATGGGGTCAATTTGAGTTTCAAAGGCTAAGATTTGGTCAATTAAATATGAGGCAGTTCTGGCAGTAAAAAATGAGTTCTTTTAATAGGCTTTGACACGACCCATTTCTCCGGGCATCATCAAGAAACACACAAAGAAAATCATAAAATCCATCAACATTGTACAGTCCAAGTGATTTCTGGTGTATGTTCAAGTTTGCCTAAGATAGTACTGTAAAAATTTCCTCCAATATACCTAAGCCACCTGGCAAAGCAATAAAAGCATCAGCACGGTTAATCATTTTTACCAGTCGTTTAGACATACCTGGCACAATTAGCTCTTCTCCGTTTGATGGTCCAATAAGATTTGCCTCCGCCAAGGGTTTTGGGATGATTCCCAAAACGTGACTGCCTCCCTCATGTATAACTTTTGAAACGATCCTCATAAGTCAAAGATTGCCTCCGCCATATACTAAGTGCATATTCCTTGCAACTAAGACTCGACCCAATTCTTGTGCTGCCTCTAAGTATTGTGGCTTAACACCAACACTAGTACCGCAAAACACACAGATGTTTTCAATTAGTCTTCTTGAAGTGGCTTCCATGTTTTACTCTGGATGTCTTCAAAAGTGCAATGATGAGTTGAATTTATAATACCTGAAAAGGGTGAGTAACATATTAGCACTAGTACCTGCCAAATGACAATTAGTAGTTAAACAATAAAATAATTCGTGATAGTCAAAAAGGTCTGGATCCTGTCGGAGAAAATAAAAGAAAACAACAAAACAAATTGCAATTATTAGGAAAAGACAAAGAGATATAATATCTACAAATATTTACGGCTTAATTGACGTCTATGCGTCAGGGACAAGCTTCCCATCTAATTTTCTTATAAATTGGCAAACAGGGTCTTTTTGAGTCAGATTCCTGAGACTTAACTGTTGTCTTTCTTTTTGAAATTGTGTATGTAATTTACGAAAGGCTATGTGAACATATCCACTGGGATGCGTCTCAAGTGTCGAAGATATATCATCTAAAGACTCCTCACTCAAGCCATCCCTAATGAATTTAATTTTGTCTTTGCGATTATCAGACACCAGTCCTAAAGAATGACAACGAGTATTGCAATTCCAGCGTGTACATTTGTAACAAACACCCATTTGCTTAGCTCTACATTTCTTTGCATGGGTGCTTATTCCAAAACCAGGCAGATGTGAAATAAAAGAATCATAATATATACACAAATTGCATAGGTTGCCTCTCTGCGAGCGCTAAGTTTAACGTCGACAGCTAGACGTGACTTCTCGAACGTTAGGCTGGATCTGAAAGTCTGACACTTTCTTTTTGTCGCTCAAATGATTCTCCCCAGTAGTGTTTGGCACGCTGACTGTTAACCTTGAATGTTTTGTTGGAGTTGGGATCATGTATCTCAATGGCTCTGTCTGGTAAAACCTTGGTGATCATAAATGGACATGACCACCGTGATTTTGGCTTCCATGGAAGAATTTCACCCTTGATTTGTTTAACAATACCTTCTGCCCTGGTTCCAGTTGTATGCACACTAACTTCTCATCATGTCTTTTCCGTGCCTTTTCTTTGTACAATTTGGCATCCTCAAAAGGCTAATTGTGAAATTCCTCCAATTCGTTGAGCTGGTGGAACTTTTTCTCTTCTGTTGCTTGTAGTACAAGAATTGGATTTTTCAGTGCAAAAGAGCTTTATCTTCAGGCTCCACAGGCAATTGACATGTTTTAAGTTTGTCAATAGAACTTTGTATTGCATTGGAGGTCTGGATGGTACTATTTATCATATCAAGTCTGAAACATTCCTCCTTCTCGTCATTCGGGAAATTCATGGCTTTAAAAACATTGAATGTTACTTCTTGGTCATGTACCCTCATGGTTAGTTCTCATTTTTGTACATCAATAATGGTTCGACCTGTAGCCAAGAATGGTCTCCCGAGGATGATTGGCACGTCTGCATCTTCCTCCATATCAAGGACAATAAAATCTGCTGGGAAAAAGAATTTGTCAACCTTGACCAGCACATCCTCAACTACACCTCTTGGAAATATGAGCGTTCTATCAGCAAGTTGTAGAGAGACTGAAGTTGGCATTGTTTCTCCAATCTGCAATTTCCTGAAAATAGAAAAAGGCATCAAGTTAACACTCGCACCTAAATCACACAAAGCCTTACCAAAGTCATGTTCTCCTATGGTGCAAGGAACAATGAAACTGCTAGGATCTTTCAATTTTGGAGGAAGTTTCCTTTGAATGATAGCACTACATTTTTCTGATAATGCTACTGTCTCGTAATCTCCCAATCTCTGCTTTCGTGAAAGAATGTCTTTCATGAATTTGGCATAACTGGTCATTTGTTCCAACGCTTCTACAAATTGAATGTTGATATGTAGTTTTTTGAACACCTCCAGGAAATGAGCAAAATGCTTGTCCAGTTTGTTTTTCTGAAGACGCTGAGGAAAATGTGGAGGTGGAGTAATCTGTTTTTTTTCCTTTGCTTCTTTTTCCTCCATCTGTTGATTTGTTTCTTTTGGAACTTCCTCAGTAGTTGTTTTGGCTCCAATATCTTTGTTGATTTCAGTACCACTTTTTAATATGATGGAATGGCATTGCTCCTCCCCATGTTTCTCGGATTTGGTTCAGTGTTGCTAGGAAGGTTACCTGGCGGTCTGTAACTCTGAGCATTGGCCAGTTGTCCAATTTGATTCTCCAGTGCTTAATAGAAGCATATTGACTTTGAATTAATGATGCTTGGGATTGAAACATAGCATCATATCTTACTGTTTGAGATTCGTGTTTTGCTTCTATCTTTTTCAAGTGGGTCAACACTTTTGTTATTCCTGATTCATTTGCCTGCTCCTGGCCTTTGTTCTATTGTTGGAATCCGGGTGGTGGGTGTTCATTTGCCCTGAATTGTTGCTCCATGCGAAATTGGGATGATTCCTCCACCCTGGGTTGTAGGTGTTGGAATATGGATTGTTCCCATGTCTGTTGAAATTGTTGACATAATTCACTGTCTCTTTATATTGGTTTGGCTCTAGTGCTCCTCTATATGGTGAACTTATGATCCAATATTAACTTGCATGCTGAGAGTTTCCAGATTTTTGCAAATCTGATCTAGCTTGGCATTTACTGCACTGTTGGCTCCAATTTCATAAATTCCTGCAATTCTTTGGATCATGCTATTTCTTTTGGCCATAAAGAATTGTTGTTGGCCATTTATTCAATTAAGTCTCATGGCCTGATCTTCTCCTTTTGCCATCAAAGCTCCTCCAGCAGCAGCATCAATTGTGGTTCTCATTATTCCAGAAAGTCCATTGTGGAAGGTTTGGACTTGTATCCACTTTGCGATCTCATGATGAGGACATTTCCGGAGTAAATCTTTGAATCTTCCTAAGCTTCGCAAAGGGATTTTGAATCTTGTTGCATGAAGGATGTGATGTCATTCCTCAACTTTGCAGTTCTGGCTGTGGTGGAAAAGTACTTTGCAAGGAATTTGGTGGCTAGAGTGTTCCAAGTTGTCATGGAACCTGTTGGTAGTGAATGTATCCAAGCTTTAGCTCTGTCCTTCAAGGAGTATGGAAAAACACGCAGTCTCATTGCTTCTTTAGCTGCTCGATTGTAATTAAAAGTACCGCAAACTTCCAGGAAGTTGCTGATGTGGGCATTAGGATCTTCAGTTGCCTTTCCCCCAAACTGTATTGACTGCTGAATCATCTGGATGCATGTTTTGATGTCACCCGTATTTGCTGGTAAGAGAGGAAGTACAATACAAGAAATAAGTCCGTCAACCACCGAAATGGTTCTGTCTCGAATGGGTATTGGTGGTGCATCCTCCAAAGGTTCAAGTTCCATGTTGATAATTACTTCTTGGCCTTCTCGCCTTTCCCTTCTCAACTTTCTGATGGTTCTTTCAATTCTGGGTCAAGCGGTCGGAGTTCAAAGCTTCTGGTTCGTCTCATGTAGTTTCTGAGAACCTGAAACACAAGAAAACAAAAACAATAAGTAAAAAGAAATTAGATACAAGTACGTATCTAACCCCAAAATATCTAATAGTGAAAGATAAATAAGTCCCTGGCAACGGCGCCAAAAACTTGACCGGTGCGTAATCACACGCGCGTATAACGCAAGCGCATGTATCGTTCAAGTAGTATAAAAAGTATCGATCCCACGAGGACTTAATACCTAATCTATTAATTTTATCAGGTCAAATGATTACTAGTATCTAACAGGTTGATTGATTGATTTGAAATGGTGAAGATTTTAAATTTAAAACAAGTAAATAAAATTGTTCGAAAGTAGGTTTAAGAAAATTCAATATAAAAACTATCTAGGGTTGTGAATCTTTCTAATATCTTTTAAAAGATGAAGTGGTTATTTCATGTTTGTGTAATAAATCGGTTTACTAACCTGGAATACTAAATTATGCGAAAGCCTCTGTCGATGGTAAGACGCAAATACCAAGTTTAACCCAATTGAACCATATGTCTATGTCAACCAAATTACCTAAATTCATTAAGTTTAAGTTCCAATTATGGCTACCCCCGCCCGACAGGTATATGTCTATCCTGTAAGGAAATCTATTAAAGGGTTATCTATCCTCAAAAAAGATCGTGGGCTATTAAGTCTAAGGCTGAAACCTAAAATTCATTTGTCAAGTTTATTTTAGATTTACCAGATCAATCTTATTAGAGGCCAATTAACAAGACGCATTAAGCTTAAAACTTTATAAGTAAACCTTTAAATTACCCAAACTATAAAATAACCCCTTATAAACTGGTGATATTAGAAGTCATCAAAACCCTAGATAACTAACTTAGTTACGACACATAACTAGGGCTTTAAAAGACATAAAGTAAAAATACTGAAAAGTAATTGCGGTAAAGTAAAAGCTGAAAAGTAAATTACAATAAAATAAAATAAAATGCTAAGGTAAAATGATCAAATTTTATTATTTATTATTTAGATATCTCCCTTAATATAATATATTAACTTGTGATTATTTTACCAACCGTCCATATAGGCGGTAACCAGATTAAGTCAAATTAAGTCCAACCAGCCATAAAGGCGGAACCAAAATAAATCTGACATATAGGCGGCAAGAAAATTTAATTACCAACCCACTAATCTGGCGGTATCATTGATTAGTCAGGTTTTAAACCAGAGTAAAATGAATTACCAACCGACCAATATCGAGGTATCCTTTTTAAGTCAAATTTTAAATAGTGAATATATTATTTTTAAGGGAGATTAATCTAAATAGCAATAGTAAAAGAATTACCTTTCACCCTAGTAGGGGAAGTTACCTCCTCATGGTTGAATAGTAAAAATTGTAAAAGTAAAAAAGTAAATTACTATTATTACAGAGCGTAATTAAAAGTTATTACAAAACTGAAATTTGAAAGACACTAGATAGAAAACTCCATATTTACATCAGAGAATTCAGAGAGGAAGGTAC